>QFEW01001365.1:0-10936 GCA_003316525.1 Termitomyces eurrhizus
ACTACGACAAAAGAAATCAAGTATCTAAAATCTGTCAACCTGGTGGCACCATGGAAAAGAAGGAGCTGACTTACATAAATGACATGGGAGACGGACAAGCATCAGGGACCAGCAAAAGGAGAGGCTGGGAAGGCCTCCAGCCTTTGGCAGGACTACAAAAAAAGCCAGCCACCAGTAGACAAGCAGGGTGCCTAGCGAGGCGATGCGTTAGAAGGAAGAAAACGAGGTAATAAGGCAACGAACCAGATAGTGGCTCTCCTCCAGCAGCAACTCCAGACGCTCTTTTGTCTCCTTGGTCGCAATTTGCTTTATTTGGTGACTATTAGAAGAGAAGAAGGATGAAAAAGGCAAAAGCGCACCTGAAAAATCCAACTCCAGTTCTTCTCCATACCAAAATGAGTCAACGGCAGGTCTTCGTTCCAAATCTCACAAGCCACACAAAGTAGCTGACAGTGACAACCTAACTCAACAACTTCGTCGGTCAGTCAGTCTAGGCATGCCAACAGCTGGATAGTGGTGGAAAAAGAAGGTCACACGTTCCAGGAAAGTGGGAGGATCAATCATGACATGAGCACAATCATAGCGGGGAGACCACACGTTGCGGTTGGGCTTTCCATTGCAAAGACTGATGAGATTCTGTTGAGGCATGGGCAATTTATAGGACTCGGGCAGTATTTCAACTAGCGACAGTGTAGGAGGGCACTTCTCAAGAAACTTGGACTCTGATGCAGACACAAACCAATAGGATGCGCTTAACTCATTTTTAGATCGCACAAAGAGGAAGTTAACCTTTGAGATTTGGCACTTATACCCACTATCACTGAATAACCACAAGCAATTAGTGGCACTCTATTTCTTACACATTAAACTTCTTGCATGAATTGACTTATTTTTCTACAGACAATACCTGTTTCTTCTTAGGCTGGCATGATATTGGCTATTGGGTCGTGCTGGCGAAGAGATTTTCTACGCTATGATAATTTACTAAGTGTTTCCCCTTTTTCTTACTTTGTATTTGATTACTTACAAACTGACAATTTCAGAACAAAGGGGGGAAAGCATTTATTTTAGTATGGTTACAACAGGCTACAGATCAAAACTGACTAAGTCCACAAAAGTTCGAAGCGCTACGGGCTGGTGACTACGCATCAGATTCGAAGAGAGTGGGATTGCCCAAAGGAAGCAAGTCCCCGTCCTGAATGGCATTACTCGCTTGCCACTCGAGCGCATCAGTGATGTTGTCATGAAGCTTGAGCAGGAGAAGCTTATGGCGTGCTAAGGTGGAGACACAAGGTCACAAGATAGCGAGTTCGCTACCAATAACGTCGGTCATATCCTTGATATGGCAAAGTTGTTGGTGGAGATTGGCGGCAGGGCAAAGGGGAATGATGGGATAAGAGAACTCATCTTCAAGCCAAGAGTAGGCATCACTGGAAATGCACATGGTGGGGGGAGGACTCCAGAAGAGATCAAACTTAGTGGAGGTCAGAGAAGGGGAGAACAAACTAATAAATGCAGATTTACTTAAACAGTTACAGGAGCACAAGGAGTCCATTCATGGTGCTTGTTGCCTGGGGACATAGCCCTAGCAGAGGAAAGGTGGATGTAATAAGAAGGCAAGTACCTCCAGTGGTAATGGTGCTTGCTCTGAGCCACTAAGGTCTCTTCAGACTCAGATGTGGTGGAGGACTCATGAGTACTGGGGAGGGAAAAAAGGCTGTGAGGAGGAGTAAGAGATGGGGGAGGCGCTAGCCACAGCAGGCTCAGGAGCAGGGGTAACGCCAGCGACAGACATCACAACATCTTCAGCAGGAGGAATATCCATGATGATGGGAAGTGAAGGAGTAGGGAATCTGGCGACAAAGATGTTAGCGTGACCAAAAAAGAAAACACAAGAACTATGCACTGATTACCACTAGGGCCGCTCTGATAAGGGTTAGCAGCGATAGAGGGAGTAAAGCAAAGCAGAAGAGCATGTACTGCCAACAGCGCATTGGTATTGACTACAGGCCCAGCCTCATCATCATCCTCACCCTCAGCATCCCTCTCGGTATCCTCTCCTTCATCAGTAGATGACTTGGTGGAAGACAAGACTATGGGAGTAGCAGACGCTAGCTCCCGGCACTTACTGGGACTCTTGCTAGGAGAGGCAGCAACGGGCTCACGCTTCAAAGGAATAGGACAATGGGGAGAGCGGGCAAAGGGGGCTGCCACGGTGGTGCCATCTTGAGTAATAGGAAGCGCTAGGCTTGCAGCGCTAATCACAGTGGGCTGGTGAGTAGCTGCCAGATCGCGTTGCTGCAGCACAAAGGCCTGGGCGTTACGAACTAAGACTGCATGCTCGTAATTCCTCTGCATAATGATGTCCCTACTGCGTTCATGAGTACAAATCCCATTGAAGGCACAACCCCGTTTCAACGCATTGCAGTGGTAGCAGGAAAGAGAGACAGTAGGAAACCAGCAGCCCTTAGGATCATCCTCAGACCAACATTTATCACACTGAGAAAGAAGTTAGCGATGTCATCAACCTATCAGGGATGAACAAGCACTTACCATGCCAATTTTTGCCTTAAAAGCACAACACTTCACGGGCGTGACCGTAACCTTCTTCTTAGCACCGAGTACTTGGACACTAGCTGGGAGGCTGGTATAAATAACGGTAGTAACGCGACGAAGATGTAATAAGTCACAAAGCTCCATGTTGGTAAACATAGTCTGGTTGGGCACCTAAGAAGGACACAATTAGGCGCTAAAGCCTAGCAGTCTTAAAAGGAAACACTTACGACATACAAAGGGGCAACACGAGCAGGGAGATTGATCTGAGAAGCAAAGTTAGTAAAAGAACTAGAGGCAGGTAAACAAGGATGCACGGTACGTTTGGGAGGGCTAGCATGAGCAGGAGATGCACGATTAATAACAACGGCAAAGTTACGGGGGGGAAGGCAAGAAATAGTATGGGTGGGTTGAGGCCAAGGCTCACTGGAGGTAACGGCAATTTGTTTGATGGCCGAATGAAGAGGTGCAGTATGAGTAGGAGAAGCAACAATGGGCGCAGTACAAGCAGGAGAAGCATCACCACGAAAAGGACTACCAAGAACGGGAGGAGGCAGGACAGAGACAGAAGAGGGAGGAGCAGCAGGAGCGGCCAGAGCAGAAGGAATGGTAGAGGCCGACAGAGCACTAGGGAGACTGGCAATGGTGGGCGACATAGCAACCGACTACTCAAGGTTAACATTGGAAACGTGAGGAAAAAGAGGAGAAACTTACTTCGCCAACCTCGGCGTCAATCTCGTTGGACAGAGAAGGAGCCTAGTATGGGTGCTGAACCTTAGCGCCATGAATCCAAAATCAAACCTAAAAACTTATGAACAAGTCCACAAACAGTCACAACCAATTGGCACCTTCATATTTGCAGTACTGAGCCATGCACTATTCGCAAATCTTGATGCCCCGTGCCCAGAAACTGTCAGAGCTGTGGACCACAAACCACCGCCGATAGAGCTGCATGATTCCAGGGACAGTTTGTAGTGCATTGGTGGGACTGACAGACTTAGCATGATTGAATAAATAAGAGGCTTTAGCCAGGAAATTGCAGAAAGCAGAGGAATCAAAAATAGTGGACATGCTGAGAAGATGGGAAGAAAAACACAAGAAGGTGAAGTGCTGAAAACAACTTTTATAAGGCGCTGGTGGCATTATACGGACCATAGCACAGTCAAATTAATGACAGTGTTTGACTGAGGACAGTCAATTTTTCAGTTGGAGGGAGATGATAGGCTTCTACTCGGACTGAGCGCATCAAGGGACATTATAGGCCAACCAATACTTGATGTACTGAGGACTCTAGTGACCAGTTTGGAATATAGAGCAGCCCTAGCTCTGGCACTCTACTACAGGACTTATCCATTTACCCTAACCGCCAGCTACCAGGCCTTCAGCACACTCCATTCACCTATTCCAAGTTCTTTGAGAAGTGCCCTCCCATGCTGTTGCTAGTTAAAACACTGCCCAAGTCCTATAAATTGCCCATGCCTTGACAGAATCTCATCAGTCTTCATGATGGAAAGCCTAACCGGCATCGTGTGGTCTCCCCGCTGTGATTGATCCCCCCACTTTCCTGGAACATGTGACCTCCTTTTTCCACCACTACCCAGCTGTTGGCATGCCTGGACTGACCGATGGAGTCGTTGAGTTAGGTCATCGTTGCCAGCTACTTTGTGCGGCTTGTGAGATTTAGAACAATGACCTGCCATTGACCCATTTTGGTATGGAGAAGAACTGGAGTCAGATTTTTCAGGTGCGCTTTTGCCTTTTTCATCCTCCTTCTCTTCTAATAGTTGCCAAATAAAGCAAATTGCAACCAAGGAGACAAAAGAGCATCTGGAGTTGCTGCTGGAGGAGAGCCACTATCTGGTTTGTCATCTTATTACCTCATTTTCTTCCTTCTAACACATTGCCTCGCTAGGCACCCCACTCGTCTACTGGTGGCTGGCTTTTTTGCGGTTCTGCCAAAGGCTAGAGGCCTCCCCAGCCTCTCCTTTTGCCTGGTCCTTGATGCTTGTCCGTCTCCCATGTCATTTATGTAAGTCAGCTCCTTCTTTTCTGTGGCACCACCAGGCTGACAGATTTTAGATAGTTGATTTTTTTTGTTGTAGTTATATGAAATGCATTGCTATTGTTGCCCCCCTGTGATTGTTTTGTGCATGTAAAAATTCCCAAGTATCTGCAACCCTGCAAGTAGCTTGAGGTATTTCATGGGTTCTGGTGCTGTTAACCCAGTCAGTATCACATCATGCCAAAACCTTCCCTCCTTCTTGATAACCCCGTACTTGTTCACCATCCTGTCATTCTAGATCGTCTCAAGCTGTTTCTTGCATTAATGCCTTCTGGCAGCTTTCCACACAAGAACAGTAATATCATGATCCTGGTGCGCAGATACCGTCTCCTGCTAGCGGCATCCAAAGAGTGGATAATCGACTTGGATCCTGACTTAGTCACCGTACGCCCTCCATTAGCGCGTGTGTTAAGCAATGCTCATGCGTTTTGTAGGAGCCTGTTACAGATACCGCCTTGAGTCTACACAGCCTTCTCCATGAGACCAGGAGTTTGGTTAGTGTCTGTCTCTTCCTTCCTGATCTTAGATTGCTAATTCCTTGCCACTTTTTAGAGCCTTTTATGGCTTCCCCTGCCAAGTCTTGTTAATCTCGGTGCTTGTAGAGCTGTGCTCATGTGCCTGATTGTTTCCTTTATGGCTTTAAAGTCTCACTCAGATGAGGACGGGTGGCACTCATCCCCTGCTCCTTCCACCGCTCCTCTGGGCGCTTCCCATGCTCCATCTACAGGGGCTCCTCTCACACCTCCTCCTAGTGCTCTGGTGCCTCCCCCTTCCGGTGCTCCTTCCACACTGCCTAGTGCTGTGGTGCATTCCCCTTCCAGCGCTGCTTCCACCTATAGGCGACACAAGGAATGAGTCAAAGGTCCTCATCGTAGGTCTTCCTCACTATCGTAGCTTTTGTAGCCCAAATCAATTTGCTAGTCCATTTTGTATTAGTACCACATGCTTAAGTCTAATCAAGGGGGGGGGGGGGGGCTAACGGTTAGCGCCTCATTTTTTGTATGAGTTTATTGCTCCTCATCTTCATCTGGAGTGGTCTCGTCATCATTCACCAACTCCATCTCTTCAAGCTCTCAAAGTTTGGCTGTGTCAATGTCCAGCGCCAACAAAGGTAATGAAATATGTTCATGTGCTAAGTAGGGAATGAGTCGGTGATGATGCCCAAAAGTAGATCAGTAGCAGATACGGTTTATGGCTACTGATCTGGGTAATAATGTGTTGGGCACGCTAAGATTGAGGGAGTCCCAGGCAGTTCCCAGGGAACAAGTCTGAAAAAGAGTTAAACGGCAAGGTTGGGTGTAAGTCAGTAATGATAGTCGACAAGGAAAGGCGGTAAGGAAGTTGCACCAATGACAAAGTGCATCTAAAAGGGTAGGAGGATGAACACGGTTAAATGCAGCAAGGGGACGCAGGAAGGGAACTAGAGGCTTAGCAATGACTAAGCTGCATGATGCCTGCCGTAAGTGCTAGGCTTATAGGTTCTGTAAGCGTAACTGCGGCAAGCAGGCTAAGAGTGTCCAGACAGTTGGCGATTATGAATTTAGTCAGCTCAAAAGAAATCTGCACTGTAGGGTGAACTGAGGGGTGTAAAGTGGGGTACTCTGTTCTGTTTCTAACTGACAACAACAGTAAATATTTATAGTGAAGATGAGTTCACTGTTGCTAAACAACTAAGCATCGTCAAGGAGCAGCGAACTGAAAAGAGTGTAAGTAGTTGCTGTGCATTAAACTAAATATTGAGAGGTTAATGAAAATATTGTCTGTCCAAATAACGAGAAGGCGCTAGGCAATGCCAGGCGCCAAGGTGAAACACCAAGCTGTCAGTCATGGGAATACCATCATTCTAATTTGTAAGCGCTGCCGCCAGCTAGTGAGACCATGTGCTGTCTGAGTAATGCCATCTGTCAATGCTTGCCGACAGCGTGTTGCCCGCTGTCACTTGTCATTCCTGCTGCTGTCAGCGCTATCACTGATCAGGTACGTCTCTTGTCATGCATGGCTGTCAGGAATGACTTAAAATGGATAAAACACATGCACCAAGTTTGGAATGAGTGCGGCAAGGTTTCCAGAGCCGATGCTGAGCCTGCTGTTGATGCGCCTAGCCTGTGTGGGGTCCTATCATTGGAACGCCGCTACCGGTCGATGCAAAACTGAGCCATCCAACTCGCAGAGGATGTAGGCACCTCCCCTATTGTGGGAAACTACTATGAGAGGTCCTAGATACTGAGGTCGCATCTTTTTGTTATGGGCACTTTGATTTTTAAGTTGCGCATTAGTACTAAGGCGCCAGCTATAAAGTTGTAGTCCTGGATCGTAGCGCTGTGCTCACTCTCAAATTGCAATGTGGCTTGTCATCTAGCTTGAAATACCACCTCGTGTAAGCACTCGAGATCCTCTATGTGTTGTTGTAGGTCAATAGTGCGCCTAGCGATCAAATTGGTAGAAGATAGTATTGAGTTGGGCAGGGGTTGTAAGTACATCACCTCTACAACATCTGCTGGAAGCAGGGGATGAGTGCCAGTCACAGCGTAGTAAGGAGAACAGCCCATCCTTTTTCATACAGTAACCTGCTCAGACCAAAAGACCAAATAAGTCGCTTCGCTTCAGCAACTTTTGTCACCATCTACCGCCTTGAATTGTGCCTGTTAAACATTGAAATGTGGCCTTTTGATCATACTGTTAGTGCATTTGTTGTATCCAGAGACTCAAATGTGCTGTATATTGTATTTTTTTGTGAGATAGGTAAGTGCCTTGACTATAGGCACCCCATTGTCTGTAACAATCTCATGAAGGGCTCCCCATCTGCAAATAACATCTTCGAAGAGCCACTTAGCTATAGCGTCTGTATTTTCTTGCTGGTGCCTACGGAACTCTGGCCAATGTACCAAAGAACACCTTTCCTGGATGATGTACTTGTAGTGAGTGCCCTGACTTGGGCATGTGCATAGTGTTGATATATATTTTTCCAAACAATGGTGCTGGAGTCGCTACTGTTGGAGGAATGAGAACTTGGCACGTCTGCTGGATTTGGCAAAGATGACAAGTGCAAATATACCATGCAATATTGGTGCTAACTTGAGGCCACCAAAAACGTTCCAATAAATTCACCCTTGTTGCATAGAGCCTTTGATGTCCTAAGTTGTTGTGCATAGCGCGTAGAATTCTGATTCAACTGTCAGGTTTGATTACTAATTTGTGGGTGCCATTTCTATTGTGTTGCCAAAGCTGATCTTCAACTATAAAGAAAGTTGTTGCATATTGGATGAAGGTGGCGTATTCCGTATCTGTAAGGTCTGATGGTTGTTGCAAATTCTGTAGCCACTTTCTAACCTGGTCAACATGCTGATCTTCTGACTTAGCTTTGGTGCTTTGAGGTACTGCCAAATATGGTAGGTTTTGACTGTCTTCCCGCAAGAGTCTGGGTTCCTTGACTATCTTTAGATCATTAGATGGCTTCGCGATGTTATAGATACTGGCCATATAAAAAGTCAATGGAGCCTGATATGGTTTAGATTAATATGGGATGATAGGGTGTAGCCAAGTTAAGATTGGGTGATCTTTGTGAAGTGCCAGAATAGGCAATTGAATGATATGTACGAAACCCTGCAATCGGTCGATCTAGTATCAAATACGTTGTTGTCGCTATTGTTTAGCGCTTTATCTTCTGGCTGTCTGGGCTGTCTAGATAATCCATCCAGCCCATGAAACGTGCTTTTTACATATACTAACTCAAAGTGGAACATTAATATCGCCACTACCCAGTGATTCATACTGGCAAAAGGTTGAATATCGGGATTCTGAAGCATTCCTTTGATGTAACGTGCGTCGACTTTGACAATCAGGTTTTGAACCCCAATAGGTACATGTGTAGCACCTAAAACAATCAAAACAAGCCATATAACTCCAGCTTGGGCTGACTATAGTGCGACTCTCTGTTGTCAAGGGTAATTGATCCGAAGCGATTGTAGCGTCTGATTTTTCGATTCGCACTATCACATTGACATAAAAGAAGCTGACCACAATGTAAGAGGTGTCAACGGCAAGTATAATGGGATCGGACGTAGTATAGTCAATGAGTACCAATGGCTTCGCTTCCTGCAGTGCCTTCACTAAATCCTTTTGGGCGTTAATTTGGTCAGGTCCAAATTTGAAGGGGACCCCAGAACGAGTTAAGCAATTAAGAGTGTGCGCCCGATATGAAAAATGGTGTATGAATATGCGCAGAACACCCACTGTGCCTGGAAACACGTGAACTTCTGAGAGGTTATGGCAGACTCCTCACTTCTCCAGAAGCGCTAATCGGCTCTCCTCAGGGATCCTGCCCTCTGGCATGCAAACATGCCCTAAAATTTTAAATTGAGGTGCGCAAAGAACCAGCTTGTATCCTGAGAATGTTCCGCCACAATACTTCATGTGCTGGAGCACTTGGTTAACCAATTGGAAGAAGTCCCATAGCGCCATGCAAATATTGGGATTTTCTGGGTGCACTTCGGGCTTGCCATTCACAAGACGCCAATCCTTTGGGCCTTTAACTCCTACATTGTCTATGAAGCTGAGCACATGGTGGGGTATTTCGGATTGAGGAATAAATGTAATGTCGTCGTGGAATATAGGTACCGAGTTCATCCATCCCATAGGAAGTGTAACTAGTCATAGCGCTCCGAACGGCGTTTGAAATGTTGTTAAGTCACAAGAGGAAGAGTGAATTAAGCGCTCGTCATAGTCAACGTACAAATCCAGGGTAGCGCCACATATTTGTCCTGTGAAAGACTCAGCAACATGATCAGGGAAGGGCAGTGATAGACTTTTACTTGGACTGAGCGCATCAAGGGACATTATAGGCCAACCAACACTTGATGTACTGAGGGCTCTAGCGACCAGTTGGGAATATAGAGCAGCTCTAGCTCTGGCAACCGACTACAGGATTTAGATATTTATCCTAACCACTAGCTACCCAGCTTTCAGCACACTCCATTCACCTATCCCAAGGACGAAGAAGGCCCATAACGTATAGCGCTAACACAACGGTAGGAGAGGACTCTAACTAAACCCCGATCACTTCCAGAAAGAGCCAGCAGCAGGCGCTGCCATTTGACAAGGCACTTCAATCAGAAGTCTAAAAGGATCAATGACGGCGGCACTGGATATACTTAAATCCGACATCTGGACCTGTCAGGAACTAATACAATGTGTAGCGCTGACACTAGTGCTCACGGCGTCTGTCAAGGATTTTCCGACCATACCCTGAAACAGCCTGGCCAATTGGAGTTAGAATAAAAGTGATCAGACTCATGCAATTCTAAGCCAATATAGAGTCGCCGCTGATCGCCGTGGGTCAGAACGCCGTTGGTCGCCATCATCCATGTGCAAAAGGTTGCCGTTGACAGGTCGCCGTTAGAGGAAACCACGAGGAGAGGCGCTAGGAGGTAGCGCCGCAGGTGGACTTGTATCTGGACAAACACGGTAGTGCATAGTATATAAAATAGCTACTTTACATGTATATAACAACGAATCGTAACCCTTGAACACACAGTTACACTTAGCGTTCAACTCGCGCTAGCTTCCTTTGACTTCGTCACTAAGTCGGGTGCTAGCCTCATCTATCTCGTCTTCATCGTTTACGGTGCCACCTACGGGCACAATACGCTGCGCTATCCATCTTTTCTTCAATATCTTTGCCTAAACTACGACGCTTACTGTCTGCCAGGTAGCCCCTGAAGCAATATAATCTAGCGCATTGTTTTACTACCTCCACTCGAGCACACCGGGACCCTGTCAGGACTCTTCACAACTACGCACACCAAGCGCTGGAGATGGCGTTGTACTGCGTATACGTCCAGCGCACCCAACTACAGTTGGCGTCATCATTTTGGAGCCCACCGCGAGGGGTTCTTCTGAGACAGAATTCCGCCGGAAACTCGAGCCCAGTGACAGCGCCGCCTCCTGTTGGAGAGCGTGCTTGAACCAAGTACCACCGACTCACCACACTTACCAGGCGCGCTACCGAGACAGACTTTGGATCAGGAGCTTGAGGCCACCCCAGACAGCTTAGCCAAAGGCTTTTTCCCTTTTTCCCGACCATTTGAATACTTAGCAGGAGAAAACCATACGCCGCTGACTCCTCTAGAAGAGTTATCTAGGTTATTATCGCCAGAACCTAGCGACTCGGAGCCAACTGAGCCGGTACCTACGACATTGACACTAAGTAACACGAGCACCACCACTCTTCCTACCTCGACAAACACACCTATCGGTATGGATCAGCCGAACAATCAGCGCATGCCACCCTGAAACCACTTCTTGTCGCCAAAATGAGACAAA
>QFEW01001371.1:0-19280 GCA_003316525.1 Termitomyces eurrhizus
CACAAGAGGCATGAATGCCAGCGGAGGTGCACTCATTTAGAAGTTATTATCAACCAAGGCACTCCAAGAATGTCATACATACACTTACTGATGATCAGGGAATGGGAATCGGCTGACCCTTCCACCAAATATACTTTTGTCATAGGAGTTCTCCAGAATTGGGCAGAAGTTGAAGACCCAGAAGTTCTTGCCATGGCGGTGCTCCAAGAATTTCCTGGCATCCTCACGACGATTGCGGTACCATCCTTCCACTCCGTCTGCGGGATAGCCCATAATGATCACTTGGTCGGTGAGATACACCAAATCTGTCATCGTGAGTCGATTAAAAGTCTATTCAAACGACGCTACATACCCAACTCCAAGTTGAGTGTCTCATCTTTGAAGCGAGCTTTGTCTCCAGAGACTAAACGGCGTACGTGGTCTGTTAAGCTTCTCATTGAATGGAGGTAAGTTATTATTGGGTCATGTGATCATTTAGGTCCGACATTGCTCCGTCGAAACCTTCGTGTTTGGCCCATCCGGCGGCTAGATTGCGTTTCCTGGCTGACGACGTGCGAGTCATTGTTGTTCCTCTACAATCATGCTGCCCAGATTTCGATACTCGCCTCCCCGTATCTTTAGGGCGCTAAAGTCTCGTCAGCGGCCTATCCTTGGTTTTGCCGTCGCTGCTGTTGGCACCCTTTTCTACGCCCGACGCGTTATTCATGCTGACTCTTCCGAAGACGATCCTGGTTTGATCATCTATACACTTCTTTCTCAGCCTGGTAGGCTCCTTGCGACACCTACCAATATATCTCGGTCTTCGGACCCCGATGTAGGAAAAGAAAAAGCTGACGAACAGACCATGGTCAAGATAGGACTTGGAGCACTCGCAGGTTACGGCACTATCGAAGGGAACTCTGGAATTAGCCGTTTCGACTCTACTTCCATGCCAAGGTTAGAAAACTAATCGAGTAATGAAAAACCTTTCTTATACTTAATGTGCCAATCACTCAGTTCAGCTCCCCGTCTCGATGCCACTCTCCTTTCGTCCAACAAAATGTCTGCCAACTCATCTTGGACTCTTCTTACTCTGCATGAAGGTCTTCTCAGCTCAGGTTGGCTCAACATGGAGGTGCTGTCACGAAATCTCCATGCAGCGGTTCTTGGGAATCTCGTTAGCCTATTCTCCAAGTATCAACATAGTTATGAGTACAGCGATGTGGGATCATTGATGGCGTACGATGAGGAAGAAGAGGACGGGTTCGAGAACGCCGTCCGCCAAACGCTGAGACAAACCTTCCTTGACTTGGATGATTACATGGTACAACGTCCCGTTAAATTACTAGGATCTCCGGGGCCACTTTCAAAGCCGTCTGTCATTAATTCTATGGGTGCCGCTATTCCCGGTTCTTCAGCCATTGTGGCTTTCTATGATCATGGGCCTCGCAAACTACGGGTTGCTAACACCGGTAGTACACGAGCTGTCCTCGGAAGGAAATCAGTACACAAGTATACCGGCCACCAAATGTACACGGCGCACGTCCTCTCGGATGACCATACTTCTGAAGTGGCTCCTGGACTGTCTCGCGCATTCGGGCTTGGACCTTATAAGTGGAGCATTGACGTTCAACGGCAACTGCACAAGGACTTCATGGGTGACCCGCCTCTGGAATCTTCATTAGGAACTCCAATCACCGCTGAGCCATCGATCGCAACGGTTGACGTTAAACCGGGTGACTTTTTGGTTATGGGAACGAGCGGACTCTGGAAAAGCCTCACGAATGAGGAAGTCGTTGGATTGGTGGGCCTGTGGCTCAACAAAAATATGATCTCAGCTGGCAATGACGCTCCTCCGAGTCAATATCGGGATATAATTATGCCCTCGGACCTTCCAACATCGATTGGACCGGATAATACCACAATGTACAAACGATGGGGTATGAAGAAGCGCTTCATTTGTGTAGATAACAACGTTGCACAGCACTTGACGCGAAATGCCCTCGGCGGTGCCGATGTATCATGGACGGCGACATTGCTAGCCCATATGTCACCACGGTCTTCGAAACTCAGGTAAGGATATATCTATTATGCAACTGGTTGTTACTGAAGGTACCATCTCAGGGATGATGTTACTGTAACTGTGGTTCTTTTTGATGGCAACTCATAGACGATATCCTCGCAGGTTTGTCAGTCAAAAATGATCGTTCGCAGAGCTTAAGATTACACAAGCACTTCACAATCGATGAAACGGGTATACAGAACATTTTTTGTTAGCAACCGCGGAAATGAAAGCGGTCGACATCTGTTACATGTAGATTCCGCCACCATAATTGTGCTCGCTTACGTTGCCTTTCAAAAGTTCACCTTCTGATTGTTCTACATACCTTTTGACCCAGAGGAACGTACAACCGGATATGAATGACGATAGGCTCTACGCATCCCCTACGAAATCCTCCGTGCGGTGTCAGATATTTCCGGTTATACCCATGTAAATCTCCGAAACTTACACTTTTGTCATCACTATCATCAACTCCTATTACTGAATTCCTGAGTTTTCTTTTTTCTATGTATTCAACCCAATTTTTATCTCAACTTAGTATCTGTTTTTGTATCGTCCTCGGCTCTCCACATGGATTGGTTCAGAGCGATCAACAATGACATAAAGCATAGACGTCTAGACCTGCGCCAGACAATTCAAGATGGCGGTAAGAACGACAGGTCTCTCCTTGGCTTCGAGCTGGGTCTAAGCGAACGAGTATGATACACTTTAGTGAGTAGACTTCGCGCGTCTACACCACGCCTTTATGGATCAATTTCTATGTGCTTTTTATCCCAAGGAAAGGTCGACAGCGACAAGTAGCGCGTTGAAAGAATACGTACTCTTCCGTCAAGGATGATCTCTATTTCGAACCAAAAGATATCATCGGTACGTACCAAGCTCTCTTCCAAAAGCCAATCAAAATAGTGCTCGTTCACTTATATTTTCACTTACCTGGTACTTGATTGTTTACCAATTTGAAAGAGTATTAGTATCATAATATAAGACACTAGAAGTAGAAACCACCTGAGACACCATATGCAGTACCATTTCTCTCAACCTCGGCCTGAAGTAAACATAAACAAAGTATTATCATGATTACAAAAACACGTGTTGCGTCGTGCCTAACTAAAGTTAGCGCCAGCTTCGATACTTACACATATCTTGAACGGACCCAGGTAAGTTATAACTTCGGAGATACCCTGAAAGAAACTAGTTAACGTTTCAAAGTTATTGCCGGATGAGGCAAGCTGTTTTAGAGGTAGATGCATCGACTCATAAGCCTCTATTGGACAAAGGCCTCAACCACATAGATCTGCTTGATTCATGAGTAAGAGGGTACATACTTTCTAGCCAAGCCATCGATGTCATACCAATACCAATACGATAGCTTATGGCCATCTTGGGTTTCACATCGAAATCTGCTGATACTTTGATGGTTACGAATCGCATGTCCTATTGATATAACCTGCCGCCCGTTTTGACTCCGCACTGGTCTCTCAAGCCAAGGTCTCTCTGCTTTGTCTCTCGGTGGCACATCTGAGGGTCTTCAGGCCACTGGGAACCAGGAAAAGACACTTAGAGATGCTACCCTTGAGCCTTAGAGTCACTTGGTTTGTGTTATCTCTGACTGGTGAGGATGTTTTTGACTATCTGCTTCTTGCCTCTCATGCGCTTCATCCAATACAGGTACAATAAACTGCTGGGGTGTGTTTATCTCTTTCTGTCGGGCTGTGGGGCGGTATTGGCCATTACAGTATTGCTTTGGCTGTACCCTGACACATGGGGCTTTTTGGATGGGTGAGTGCCCTATCTTTATCTGAGAACTATCGCTTATTTCTTTGTTAGGCATGGCTTCTGGAATGGATTCTGTCGGAATGTCTCGTCATCTGTGCTTAGGTACTTCTCGCATCTACCCTTGATCGAAATAGGGCGGCTGAAATCGTTCACTTCGTCAGCCCAGCTCATTATAATCAATCTTGGTGTTTATATAATGACTGGAATAACAGCCACCTTCGTTGTGGCTACGACTCATGCCTCTTATAAACCCAAGATGTGGAAGGAGGGGCAGAAAGGGTGCGAGACGATATCAAACACTGCCCCAATGTCATCTCACGAATGAAGCAGTATCCTGAATTGGTCTCCTCTGTATATTTTTTTCGTCTATCTTTTTCCCGTTGTGTGCTCGGGAGTGCAGTTGGCTATCATGGGTCGATTTGATCATCCGAGTAGGAGCGAAAACCTCTTTTGTGATTACAGTAATCCAACCTGGTGGGTGTTAGGGATGCTCTCTCGTTCTCAGCTTGGCCTTTGAGTCCTTTTTACTCGATTTAGGATCCGATTCTTTGCCTACGCTGGTACACCATGGTTACTCACTATTCCTTGCCTCTATTTCTCCATCACCACTTTGTTACGCATCCATAGAACCAACGAACACCTCGAGCGTTCTCGAGATCCTGATGTAGACATCGAAAACTTGACTGCACTGCCACAACGGCCACAGCATGTACGCATGACCCGTGTATCCTCTGTGTCTTCCAGGCCTTCCGACCGTCAAACCTCGAGTTCTACCTTGACCGCGAGTCGAGGATTACATGGGCATCCCACGATGACGTTTAACACCTCGACTTCTTCCATTTCCATAGAATCTGGTTCTCGCAACTCTTCTTTCTTTCCAACTTTTGCTAGTATGTCTCGTATAGACCAGGTGCCCAGTCGTCCTGAGAGGGCCTCAGTCTCATCAACGATCTTGACGGATTCGAGAGATGTTTGGAGGGAAATTCTAGGAACCTCAAATCCTTCGACCTCGGACGACGAGGCGGATCAGGTTAGTGGGAATGGTGTTGGCACGAAGGTGGAGGCAAAGGGGACCGATCAGGTTGAAGATGATTGTTCAAGCGTAACGCCACCACCAGCTCGACGTTCCAGTAAATATCTTTCTGCCACCTCCACATTGTCTTTGACTGACATATTAATCCCAGCCATCACACAAAATCCTCGGAAAATACTTCCAGTACTCCCTTCGGATATCTATTGGCTAATATACTTCCAGATGTACGTACGGTCTATTATGCCAAAGTATTTTGATGTAGATGACTGATATGTGATGCAGTGCATTTGCCGGTATACAGGCCTTATGTTCAATATCGTCGATCGTTGACGTTGCACGAGGTGGTACTCCTGCACCTTTTGGCACCCAACATGTTGCTCTTCTCTTGTGGGCTTGGGCACCAACCATCTTTCTCGGTAAGAACAGCTGCTATGGATGGAGCATCTGATCACGTCTCTAACACAGTTCATTGGCGAGATATCCTGAAACGAAATTCACAACGGCTTTCAAGGCCCATCATTAATCAACAACTTACAATGTAATTTTAGTAAATTCATCCAGTATGAGTGCCACTTTGTCGGAAAGTGCGGTTTGTTGCGGCAGGTTTGTCGGAACGGACGTAGGCTGCAAGATATGTGAAGCGACTCTGTCTCTAATGTGCGTTCCGTGAATCTTGTGTCCTTGTACTTCAGAATGAATGATATTATGGAGTATGTATGATTACGCACCTTGGAGTATTCGTACTTCAGAAAGAAGACGGAGACAACAGGGGCGAAAATAGTTAGCGAAATGATGTGTATTCTGGGTGGCATTCCATCAATTCACAATCTCCACTCAGCTTGCATGGTGTATCTTCTGTGACTTTCAATAATAGCCGACTACCTCGGTGTCAATTCTAATGTCCATTTGAATCATGGACCATGGTCCGGGCCGGATATCTTATGATGTACTTGGACACTCGGTGTAGGTGACACCACCAATTCATAAAACTGTGTTGGAATGTCAAGCTGACATGTCCCCGTGGCATCAGGACCTTTTGCCACCCCCTCCCCCGTATACTCTTATGTGCACAACACGATCATATTCACCTGTATGACAATTGCATGCTACTTCACAAATGACGTTGTCACAGGTAATGATAACCCCACGGATCAAACTATGCTCGCGTTCCTGCCACCAGCCGAGGAAATGCCTTACGCATTTAGTGTGAGAGTCGTCAGGGGCACTCCAACTGTTGGCTCCATCCTCATCATTATCTTTAGTACTCGCTTCATCCTCCATCAAGCCATGGCAGAACTCTATTGAAGGAAGTTTACTAGCTATGATAATTAGGATCAAATCACCATCGACTTCTTTTTCACTAGTTGCATGGGGCTTGGTTGGAGCGGATCGCGCGACGCGTAGGAAGCACGTGCGGGACGCGTGACCTTAACGAGAGGGATCAATTCCTCGAGCCTGGGGCTTTCCCCAACTCCTCGCTCGTTGTATTGTACTCTTCCTCTCCCATAGGTAGGTAGGGCAGTACACTTCCCTGTATATATAGTATCTCGATTAGTAATAACGGCACTGCCGTCTTTTTAAATTTTGCACGTTGCTTTTAGTTACTGTGTCAAACAGTCAGCCTAGCAGTACTGTATACGCAGGCTTTCCATATAGATGGACTTGTAATTATGTCATGAACTCCTGCAAACTTAATAGACATTCTTGGCCATTCTCAACGAATCATTGAGTTGTTGATTTGCACTTTCCATGTTCCAGGGCGGCTCCAAGGCTAAGATGCCGGACACAACAGCAAGAAATCGTGCATCTCTTCTTGTAGAGGTTGACTCTGTGAACTGTCTGCAGACTTCCGCGATAAAAAAAAAAAGAGAAAAGAAAAAAAAGTAGCCAGCCAATTCAATTCCACTATGACTGATGCACTACGCCCGTGCGTGAAGGTCAGAAAGACAAAATTATTGCGTCTACGTAAAAAAAAATTACACGTCCATCTTATCCTCTTTCTCCCATCCAGGGTTTTTCTGTAGAATGACAAAGCCTTCCAGAACATGCGCGAAGGGAATATACTCCTCCGTCGCGAGCTCTGACCGCTCTGTCGTACCCACGCGCACAGGCGTTTGATGCGTTTGGAACCCTGAAATAGTTCTGGGTTTTCCAGCCTGGCCAACGACGTCGACTGCCTAGGATTAAATCACTTAGCATGATTTTTTTTTCTGATGAGAAGCAGACAGTACACACCTGGCCGACTCGCACTGTGACAGGGATGCTGTTGAGCTCCTCGTCGAGAGTGATGAGGAACCGGGGGAACATCGCAGTGACGAGGAAGTACAGCATCCAGTGGTATTTATCCAAAACAACTAGAGATCTCAAGTCAGCGCGCTACAATACCCACACAACGTTTCGGCAGACGTACACCCTTTGGCGTCTGTAAACGCCGTTATGGTCGCCAGCAAACCAGCTACAGCAGGTCGGCTCATAATACTGCGATCACAGAAGAAGGGGTTGAGGCCAATAGTGCCTTTACCCATATGTACTAGACCCTGCGCGATCCGCACCATGAACAAGCAGTCGGGCTCCTTGTAGTAGTACCCCGCGAGCTGGCGGAGCATCTGGGCGAGACGTGCGTTGTTGGTACCTGCACCGACGAGCCCCATGGCGAAGATGGCGTTCACCGCAACTGCAAGGTCGTTATCATGGCTGTACTTTGATAGGGTGTCGAGGATGGGAAGTTGAGGGTTCGAGGTGCTGACGAGACCGATGGCGAGGGGTACACATTTTCGGATGATGGGTTCTCCATAGTGCATCTATGCCAATATCAAGTCAACGCCGGATGAAGGGGTCGAGAAGCAGATGAAACGTACAAGATGGTTGAACTGTCTCAGCGACATTTCAGCACCGATGTCTTCGCCCATAGCGATCAGCGCAACAGCGAGGACGGCAAACGATTGGAAAGTATCGTCGCGCTTTTCTTTCGACTGCTCTTTCTCTTTCTCGTCCTTTTTCTCGTCCTTTTTTTCTTCATCCTTCTTCTTGTCCTTACTGGAAACTATATGCTCGTCGCAGTGATGAAGCATCGCCTGAACCTTGAGCACATTTCCAGTTCCAGCAAAGGCGCAGGCCTCAACTATAATTTGTGCTGTCTTGGAAATGGGGTGTTCGATCACCTTCAACGTTTCAATCGTGGCATCCGATGCATCCTGAAGGCCTGTTCAAAACACATAAATCAAGAAACCTTTCCATGTGGGACCTTAACATACCCAGATACAACAGCCCCAGACCAAGCACCATAAACCGCGCCCACTTCTCATCCAACGACTTATCCTCCCGATCCGCCTTCTCCATCAGCGTCTGCAAAATCGTGCCCGTGACCTCTCCATTTTCACTCCCAACGAAAATGAAACCCAGCGCCAGCGCAGCCAAGCTCGCAATCTCCATCGACACTGAGTCGTCCGCCACGTGCGGAAGGAGGAACGGAAGGAGGTCTTCGCGATGGGACCCGGCGTACGCAAGACCGAGACCCATGAGTGCGCTCGTTTTGAGGGGAACGGATTTGTTTTCGGTGAATTCGCCTAGGAGGGCGAGGGCTGCGTCTGCTTCAGTGCGTACACCGGAGTTGAGGATACCAGTGGCGAAAAGGGCACCGGCTTTGATGTGTTCTTCGGCTGAGTATGTGTATTTGTCGACATGGCTGAGACCAACGTCTGTGTCCCAAAGTAAACTTAGGCCTAGGGATGCAGCAGCGCTCATCATGCCTGAGGCATTATAGCGTGAGCAAAATAGTTCTTGAAATAATTGTGCACTTACCGTGGTCTTTGTTCTTGTAAATCCAGCTGTTACCCTCGTCCGCTTCGACCATGAGTTTGTCATTGCCAAATCCGGCATTGACGAAGGCATTGACAAAAGTGCCGGCCAAGTTTCCACGTGCAGAGTCGACATTTGATGATGCCCCAGGTCCTGTGTCAAACATTGTAAGGATAGAGAATGAGTAAAAAGACGATACATACTGGTGTTCTCTAGGTGAGATTTATAGACATCCTCTAAGCTCTTCGCCTCCAAAACGCCCAGCTCCTTTCCGAATTCTCGGAAATGTGTGCTGAGTCGGCTGTTACTCAAGCATTCAAGGAGATCTTCAGGTATTTCTTCCTGGAATTCGACGTCTGCATCACCGTCAGCATCTTCTGATGGCGGGTGTAACCATTCGAGAGGAATTTGAGCGCGTGCGAGGAGGAAAGCGAGTTGTCGTTTCATGAGACTTCATGAAGTATAAGACGACAGACAGGAAGAGCAAATACAGTACGTACGGGTTACCGGGGGCATTGAAGTCTTCGCGAATCAATTCAGGGTTACCGAGACGAATGGCGAGTACCAGAGCTTCGGGGAATTTCTGGTGTTGTACATAGATGGTGTGTGCTGTTTGAAGGAAGGATACATCGTCTGGAGGGGGAAGAAGGTTGACCATCCTGAAAACCCTTGAACAAAAGACTTTGATATCTACTTGGTCAACGCACCTGATCATGTATTGGCAAACCCGACCGTAAGTATTCTCATCAACGAGCGGAACGATATCTTTGATAATCTCCAACTCTTCTAAAAGATCGACCGCGTCTGGTTCAGCATTGTGGCCAAGGAAGAAGATAGCACATTGTCTCGCAAGCGAACGGAGGTCCTCAACGGTTCCAGGAAGCTTGGGAATGTTAGTTTTCTCTTCCTGTCCTTCCTGTTCTCGCATTGTGTATTCGTCGCCGAGTTCTGCCGCGAGATGGCGAACATACTCGTGTCCCCATGTACCTGGATCAGCAAGAGGCGAGTCTGTCGGTCGAAGTGAGGCGGAAAGAAGACGGTATTTGAGAGTCCCGCGGGGTTGAGTGTCGGAGTAGGTCATTGCCAGAACGGAAAGGATGTCGCCAAAAAGACTCTGAAGTATGGTGAATCAAGGTTCATGTCTAGAGGAAGTTGAGGAAATACCTTGTCCTCTGATATTGGCCATGCTTCGTACAGAGCCTGGAGGTCGGGATAATGAGGGCGCAAGAACTTGAGAGGTTTGGGTACGGAGGTCATTGACGATGTTGACGTCCTTATTAGTGTGCGCAGCGTCTCCAAAGCGGGCCTGTATAGCTCTGTATTTGATTCCTTGTGGCGCAAGAAGTCAATTAGAGAACTTGATGGATAGTCGAGAAAACATACCTTGAGGCGTTCGACAAGCATCTCGAGTTCACCCTTGAGCTGCTGGTCTTCTTCTGACTTGAACCATAGAGATTCAATTGCAAAGTAACTAGCAGGACCCAAAAAGTGCTCACCAGCTCTTCGCCCTCCTTGCCGTCTTCCTTCGATTTGCCATCCTTGAGCAACTTGGATGACCCCTCCGCCTTGTCCTTCTCATCGTCCTCTGGCTTCTCCTTCTTCTGTGGGTCCTCTGATCTGACGGAGATGGCAAACTCCTGGGCCTTCGTCATGGGCAGTAGCAGTGAAGAGAAGAGATCGACGAGATTTCAAAACGCAACGCGACGCGCGTTCGGGGTTCCCACGGTACCAAATTGGGAATAGACAAGCTCAGAAAGGCTCATAGACAGCTTGCAGGCTGTCGACGTCTGCCTTGTCGCTGAGTTCTGTGCGCTGCTCTGGACGTCCTGGAGCAAGCGTTCTCGCAGAAGCGCCTGTGATTCCTTCAAATGGGCGAGGGAATCCAGATCACGATTCCTGGTGTGTATTTTACTTCTAATTCAGTCTCGTGGCCCCGTGCTCATCGTCAGCAGATTTTGACGAAGACGAATATGGCTCGACTTCGACGACGCCGTTTGGACGCTCGGCGACGTCTGCGTTCGGCTTCAGCTTTGGAGGCTCTGGTCAGGATTCGCCGATCCTAGTGACGCCTGTTGCAGACCGACATGAACGCTTCTTCACGTCCCATTCGCGGATGGATTCCGTGACGTCTGACGATTCAATGCATTCAGTAACGACGCGTATGAGCAAGCCGTTTCATTCCTCTTCGTCTTCCATTGCCACTAGTGCAAGTGCGTTCTCGAAGAAGCCTTCCTTTGCGTCCATCCGGAACGCGTTCAAAAGTGGGAAGAGCAACAATCATAATTACAGTGAAACTCCTCCTCTACCGCCTATTGAACAGTATGGAGATCCTATGCTCAAACACCCGTTCAACCGTTCTACATCTTCCCTCAATCAGACTTCAAAAAATGTGATCAGTGCTGCGAGTCCTCCATTCAGACCACCCACACCGAGCTCGAGAGCACAAAGAATCAAGCAGCATGGCAAGTCGCAGCACTCTCAGACGGGCTCATTCTTCTACACATCGGACGGAGGCAGCGATTACGGCCACGGATACCCTTCTTCACCACCGCCTGTCCCTCGAATGCCAAATGCATTCGGTCACAACATACGAAGTGAAACACCCCCTACCGATTACGAAGAAGACAAGATCGTTGTAGACCCAAAAACTCCGTCTGACTACGCCCTTCACGCTGTGTTCATGCGATTCGCTCAAATCGCAGACAGTAAAATTGAAAATTTTCTTCAGCAGAACTTTGTGCGTCCATTCCTTCGTAATATCTCGTTCTCTCCTGCTCACTAATCGACAGCATCAAGAGTCAATACTCCTCGATAACCTCATAGGTCCAGGCATCGACCCCGACTTCGACGAAACTCTCAATTCCCTCGCAAAGATAGCACAGCGTCACGCTAAACCTGTCTTGGACTCCATCATGCGCTGGAGGCGCGGCCAACAAGAGGATGTGGCCGACCGGGCGATCCGTACGGCCCGCTACAACGATCTTCCGGGCCTGCTGTCCGAGCGTAAATCTCTGATTGCCACTTACATCATGTGCAGAGCTCTTATTGCAGTCATGCAATCTATTTCGAAGGATGCGCTTGGAGAGGCTGTGGGGTATAGGCTTGAAGAGATGACGTTTGAACAGTTTAGGAAACCGGATTTGAAGCTTTTGATGCTGTCTCAAAATCATCGCACGAACTCTGATCTGTACGCTACGCTCCTCGGGCATATTGCGAATGTCAGGTAGGTGTATCGTTGCGAATTTTAGGGTGTGTTCTCAGTTCAACAGGTTTACGAGCGTCACGGATCGTTTTTTGGCGGAGCTGGGACATGGCCAAGTGCTTAAAGACCTTGATATGAGGTATGAAAAGTTAATTAGAGGTCTGAAGCACATTCAGATTAAGGTGCATGCTTATTTTCTCTGCGCTTTGTAGATGATATCAATGATGAATGAATTAGGTGTGGCCTCCCGAGTCTTTCGAAGAGGGTGCAGAATTTATGGAGACGTTGTCCAAATCATTTGGGAATGCCCACGGATTGCGACTGAAAAAAGCCTTCGCTGAGACGTTAACTCATATTTTGCACCCGATTGGAAAGGCGCGTGATGTTTTATTGAATGCCTCTCTCTGTTTCTGCTAAACGTGTATTGAGCAGACTGCTCAAGCTGAGACAAACAATCCTCAATGGGCAAAGGCGATTGAGATTATCTACCCAAAAGCTCGAGAGATGATGTCTAAACCACGTTATTGGCCAGTCGCATTCCCTTTGGCTATTACGAGCTTGTGTGTAGCCCCTCAGGCCTACTTCTTGAAGCATTGGGTTCCCTGCTTTGAGGCTGCATGCTCAAAACTCAAGGTTTATTTTCACATTCTATTGCAAGACATCAGTCTGAATTTGGTGATAGGAAAAACCATGGAGAACGGCAATCATGAATGGAGTCATGCGGCTAATATGGACTTACTTGTATCGATGTCAGGAGTCTGCGTCTGCGACTACCACAAGACTTGATTCTTTGCTCAAGCACTTCTTCCCTACCAATCGTCTCACCACCATTTTCCCCAGCGACGAAGGTTCTGAACCCTTCATATACGTCGTACACTTTATCCTTTCCCGCCATTTCGACTTTGGGAAAGACCTTTGTTTGGAACTTCTTCATGAGATGTTAATATTATCTCCACATCAGCAAAATGGCAATGCAGCGAACGTTCTTACACCTGAACGAATATCCATTGCCGTCCACGCAATCCTTCTTTCCCTTCATGTTATGGAGAATGAATCAGGAACCCCAACCTGGCCAAGCAGCGCCGACTTTTTTATTGCCCCTCCGCGGAGTGACTATCCAACATCTTCGGAAGTCCTTCCCCTTTCTCTGCTATCAAAACCGTGTCTTAAAGAGTTTCTCGACCGTTGTGGATTGACACTCGCCGCCATCGGCACGCAGTGCTTCAAAAACGTCGGTTCTATGTCTCTTTTTGACGAACAGTGGTCCATCTCGCGCTTCCACCTCGCTCCTTATGAAGAGGCTCACAATTTCATTACTCGACCACACGAAAATGGACCGATGGTGGTTTACCCCCATAGCTGCATCCCACAGATAAATATCCTACAGGTCTGCTTCAAGTCTTGGCCCCGCCTTCTTCATCCGACTATCCCACTGGACGACGCGGTTGGCATGCTTTTCCGGGGCGTCGTTCACGTGGAACCCTCGCTCGCTGAAACGGCTTCTGAGGCATTGAAGCTGTTCATGGCTGACCCCGCGCGCGCTCTCACTGTCTTATCGAGCTTTACGAAGTTCTTGTTTAGCCCTTCTTACATTGCGAAGGAAGGAACGCCTGTGCGACTTCTAGTGTCATCTCCGAAGGTGTTGAATTTGTGGGTCGACTTCGTGGACAGTTGGATACGTGGACTTCAGTCGCAGAAGGCGGAGACACTGGCTGAAGAGGAACAGCTGATAATGGATAGGTGTACGGAGATCCAGAATGCGGCGCTGTTTTTGCTTGCCCATGAGGATCGGGACATTCGTGCTACGGGTGTGAAGGTTATGGGTCTTTTGGCTGATCACCTCCGATCATCTGCTCCTTGGCCAAATTCTGTCCTTGTGGACTATATACATGGGAAGGGTATTCAGAAGACGTATCTTCGGGGCTACGACGACCTGCTAGAGGGGCCTGAGCTCCTCCGACTGGAACATTGGCGCGAATCAAAACGCATCGATCTGCCCTTATGCATCGCGAACAGCACGAATGAACGTGATCGCAAGCTGTGGCACTTTGTCTACCCTGCACTTCTTCAACAGTGTATGGACCTTGGTGTTCCGCTGAGTCCTTTCCGTGAAAGTGTAATGACTGCTGGGTCGCGACTCCATCCGACGATAGCCCTTCTTGCAGGGCTGAGCAATCGGATCGCCGGTGCTTTGCCAAATAGAATGGCCTCAGTGGATCCCAGTACAAAAAACAACAAGCCTCTCGTTGACCAATGGCGACTTTGGGTCAAGGTGCTTTGCGCTACCGCGAGCTTTTCGGAGGCCCACCGGCCTGCATTGACACAGTTGGGACGGGAGCATACCCGAGCACCGTCAGATGCGAGCTTCGAACGCGAGAGGCTCTCCACAACTCGTGGTTTGTTTAGATATCTGACACCTTTTCTAGATTCAGAGCACACAGAGTTTCGTGATGCGGCGGTAGTCTGCATTAGCATCCTCCCGTCCAACGCATATCCCCAACTTCTCGAGGACCTTAGCCTCCTTGCCGGTCGTCAATTCTACGATGATCCTCGAGCCAAACCTGGACCATTATCAGCCGTCGAACAGAATTTCGGTATCCTTGCCAATCGTCAGTTTCACGATGAAGCGAGGTCAAAGCCGGGGTCTTCTGTTCTCTCAGAACGCACCCGTCGACAGGAGCGTCTCCATTCGGCCGTAGCTCATATCTATTACCTCACTGCACCTTACCTGCAATTACAACGTTCGGCAGGGCGGCAGGCTGCCCTTGCCAATGTCCTCAAATTTGTTCGTACAACCCAATCTTTCCTTTCTGCTCCTGAGATGCGCGATAATTTCACTCTTCAACGTCTGCGACGCTATTTCTGTGGAATAGTAGAACGCCTTTTCGATAGCTTGGCGGCGTTGAAGGATTCTGATCGATTTATTCCTTCTAACATGCATCTCACGCTTTACCGGCTTTGTGAAGAGTGGTGCCAGCTTGATCCGCAAGCCGAGAGTATCAAAAAGCGGCACCTGATGATGCAGAGAGCCGCAGCAGCCTCCGTTCCCCAGTTGGAATCTCAAGCTGCCTTGGAGTGGTTCAAGGATGATACGACTTTGCTATCACATGCGGCCGTTGGTGCTCTTGCCTCTCTTTGCGTATGTTCTATCTCAACTGTAACAAAAAATACTGACCTCAAATGTGATAAATTAGCAAAAGGCTTTTTTCCCACCTGATATGTCATCCGGTTCACCAACGAACGAACGACCAGTAGTATTTCCTGAATATTCGAGGCCTTTGACGTCAGCGTCCATACTAGAGAGATTGAGTGGCATACTTTCCTCGTCCCATAAACCCAATCAGACACAGGGAAAGTAAGTATCAGAACTAGAATGCTTCCGAAATTTCCGTCTAATGAGGTCCTCTTCCGTAGGAAAGCACTCAAGTCTCTATTGTTATGCAATGCACAGGATGGAGAACTTCTGCAGGAGTCTCTCAAGCGCGCCGTAGTGTTGACTAGCGAAACTGATACCTGTAATGGCAGATTCTTTGAAGTTGTATCCGAAATTGTTTCCATCAACCCTACACACGGATTCTCCTTCGCACAAGTCGTTTGTCTTGGCTTATCAAACCTGCGCCATCCTGCGTTGACCACTAGGCGTCATGCTTTCGACATGTTGGAAGCTATTCATCAGCAATCATCGGGACTTCTTCCTCTTTGGAACTTCGAGGCAACTGTAGGGAGCTTCGCGTCAAGCACACTTGTCCATGCGCATCAACTAATCTCCGACTCCTTGTCAGGGGAGCACCCTCATCAAGCCATAGACATTTTAATACAGTTCGCGACGTGGCTCCTACAACTTCCAGAGGTCGCTTCTGCTACTAATGTCATCATTCTCATCCTCCAAAGCCTGGAATTCTGGATTCCGAATATTGAACTTATGCCAGAAGATCGATCAAATTGGTCTCCCCGAGCCCTCTCGGCACTCTATCATCTTGTGTCACTGACGTGCCGTTATGGTCAGACACATCCAGAGCAGATTCTCGTCATCTGGAGAAAACTTGTCGAGTCGTCTCACCCGGCGAATGGCCATGCTACTGTAAGGTTCTTGCTTGAACAGTCTTACAAAGTCGGAAGCACGATATACGTTGACTGTGCAGCCAACATTGTGTCGTCTCTTTGCCAGACATCTATTACCCGACAGATTTTTGAAGAGCTGTGCTCCGTTATCGAACCCGCTCGAATGCTGCCGGTAATAGAACATAAGTTGGCATTCCCAGCTGCACATGATATGGAGTTGTGGGACAATCTCGACGCCCTCTTTGCGGAAGAACCTCGTTTGTCGTTGGGGTCGGCCCAGTTTGCGTGGCTCTTCCTGGCCGATGTTTCTGTCCAACGTTGTTGGGAGATGAACGCAGAATTACCAATACTACTCCATGCCTTATTCACTCATCTTGATCATCGAGTTCCTTACGTTCGAGAGAGAGCTCAGCGTATGCTTTTCCAATGTCTTAGGTCATGGGCCCCGGGCTATGATGAACTAGTAGAACGCTCAGCCAATCCTGGTCGCATAAACATTAAGACTCGAATCGATCAACTCGAAAAGGATGCTGAAAAGTTGTACTGGAAAGACGATGAGATTGCGGCAGAAGTGGAAGAGAAAATGAAGTTGCTTTCTTCTCGTGTCCTAGAACTCCTAAGTCCTCTTTCGCCGAAGCTAGTTGAGGAGTGGGGTAGACTTGCTCTCGCATGGGGAACCACATGTTCCATTCGTGCAACCGCCTCGAGATCTTTGCAGATTTTTAGAGCTCTCATGCCTAAAATTGTTCAGAAAGACGTGGCTGTTCTGCTGGGGCGTTTGTCGAATACTATCTCTGGTGAAGATGAGAATCTTCGGTCCTTTACCACCGAGCTCCTGCGAACTCTCACTGCTCAGGCTACATCTGGCGACGTCAATTGGACCCTTCTTCCTCAACTCTTTTGGTGTACATGCGCCTGCCTTTCCACGACAAATGAGGATGAATTTTCTCAGGTTCTTGTACTTCTGGAATCGTTACTCACAAAGATAGACTTGGATGATCAGGACACTGTGGAACTCCTTATCAGCAAGCGACCCAAGGACTGGCAAGGGGCTTTCTCGCTGCAGCCACCACTGTTGAAGGGCCTTAGATCTTCAAATACCTCAGCAAAGACTCTGCAGATACTGCAAACTCTTTCTGCAGTGCAAGACAACCGCCTCATTGACCCTTCTGGTGGGCGCGTTCGAGATCTATACACGTTCTCGTTACCTTGGTGTCTCCATTCCATGGCGTCGGACATACCAGAGGAAGAACTGAAGGAATTCGCTTCAAATATCGGCAAGCTTGCGGTAGGGGAAGGTAGACAAAGCATACAAAAGATCATGATGTCCTTCGCTAAAAGTCATTTCCGGACGCGAGACGACTTTCTTCGTCAATCAGTGAGCAGTCTTCGGGAATACTATGGTGCGGATCACTGGACAGAAATTGTGACACTCCTTCTCGGCCTGGTTCTAAATCGAGAGCGGTGGTTGCGAATCCAGGCAATGCAAGTCCTTAAGGTTCTTTTCCAACAAAGGGAGACCAGAAGCCCATTTGAACTGTTGGGGTCAGAATTGCTCATGCCGTTACTCCGTTTGTTGGAGACGGACCTTGCACCGAACGCTCTTGATGTTCTAGAGGAACCGATGACGATGTCGGGCGGCTTGCCTGCCAAACATGTCCTGCGGATGAGCATGCACGGGCAGAGGCTTCCGGAGCGACTCGACAACAACCCTGCTTCAGTTGCCACAGTCTTCGGGATTCCGCAAGAATCAGGATGGTGCATTGCTCAGGCGGATCAACTTAGAGAAACCTGTCGTGCAAACCTGTTGGGAGTATTTGATACCTGTTCTATCGCCATAAGACCGTCCCGAATCGATTTCGAGCCTGAAGTAGAGGCATTGGCTTCTTTAGAACCTGCGGAAGAAGATTTGGGTGGTTTGATGAGGGATCTCCATGAGCTCTCTAGCTTCTTCCAAGGAGATGAATCGTCTAAAACCTCCATCTCATTGCCTCCACCAAATAAAAGATTGGAAGCACGCGTTGCCGCCATACTTGCAAAATCAACAGCCCAAGATACTGCCAATGACACCCCTCAGACCCCCTTTGCCGACGTTTTTCGTATGGGAGGCATCAGCGATGACCTCTCAGTCTCAGACGAATCAGATGACGACTCCGATACCGATTCCGAGCTAGATGCTTTTATCTTTGATTCTCCAACCGCATTTCGCAGCACACCTAATGGGTCAAAATTTCATTAGTTACTCTCCTTGCTTTATTGACCTTTTCTTTTTCTCTCCCTGCTATATATCTTTCACCATTGCTATTGAATAGACATACTGTAATACTTCCGCATATACTACTCGCGCATACTGACATCTGTAAAACTCAAACAATATAAAGTAATTTTGTAATCTATACTTAGCAACGCTCGAAGACCTTATAGAGGTCCGGAAGACTGGCCGCTTGTACGACGTCCCAATCCAATAGCGACTTTGGCGGAGAGAGATATCGTCGCATAGCCGGAAATAAGACGTATTGTATTTGCCACCTCTCAGCTTTCTCTTGAGCCTGTTCGTCGTCAGATCCCGATGCAGGTACAACAGTCTCTCCTGGAGTGTAGAAGTAGGCCAATTCTCTGAGGAAAGTTTCAAAGCACTCCATTTCCAACGTCCATTCAACCTACAAAAGCCCGCGAGAAGCTCAACAAAACAATGACCCATGATTAATCAATGATCATTCACCTGTGGTCCGAGTCTCATTAGAAAACTGGGCAAATTATTGAGATTCGGTGTATAGTCTCTTAGTAGTAATGGTAAACTTTCGACGAGACCTGCGTCCGATATGCATAGTGAGAAATACTCAGCAAGCATTTCGCGACGAAGCATGAGAATCTTGACGATTCGCTGCGAAGGTAGTGTAAGTCAAGGATAAATCAGGAAAACCGAACGCAAGGACTGACGTCAACAATCTGCGATTTGCTCAGTTTGCTATCCTTTGTTGACTCTTCAGCGTTGACTGCAATCTCCACGAGGGTACGAAGTGGAGGTGGTGGGTCGAGCTTCATCCGACTGAAGTTGCCGAACTGTCGCACTCCTAGCTGGTAAAAGAGTTCTTCTCTTTGAGGTAAGTGTTAGCAAGGATCTTACAAGAATAAAATCTGTTCCTGACTCACGCTAGTGAACCATGATTCACCAAATACAGATTGGTAGAATGTTGGATTAAGGAAAGAGACCTCTGAAGGTCAACGATCCCCACGAATATATGTTTTTCCAGGATTTCCGTCAGTTCTAGAACCACCTGTCAGCCTGGTCATAATCTGTTATGGAACATTGAAAACGAACGTCTGTGTTTCCCTTTCATAATCTTCCGACGTAAATCCAATACCGA
>QFEW01001382.1:0-10626 GCA_003316525.1 Termitomyces eurrhizus
CACCTTAGTAAGATGCTGAATTCACACTTCCGCTGCACTGCAAAGAACGAGTCAACGAGAGTATCTATTGTCCATTCCTTGGATGCAGCTAGGAGCAGGCAGTAGCATCAAATAAGGGTCTAGATATTGCTGTTCTGATGAGAGAAACCACCATCAGGCATCTGGGCCAAGAATAATTCAATGTGGTCAAGTATTGCTAGGTGATAGAAAGTAGTATGCCTATCAATAAGGACAAAAAGTACTGGCATGGTGCAATACTAACAAAACACAGTAGCCAGAACCCATAAATATACCTCCAGCTACTTGCAGAGCTGATGGGATTTAAGAATTCTAACATGTGAGAAACAATCATAAGGAGGGAAGCAACAATAACAATGCATTTTATATATCTATGACACAGAAATCAAAATCTAAAATCTGTTAGTTCTGTGGCACTATGAAGAAGATGAGATTGCCTCATATCAGTGACATGGGAGGCAAAGAGAACATGCATTAAGAAGGACCTGGCAAGAGAAGATGCTTGCTAGAAGGAACCCAAACTTCAGGAGGACCACAAAAGAGGTGACCACTGATTAACTTGTGGAAAGCCTAGTAAGATAGCACAGTTGGTCAAGAAAGGAGGAAAGAGATAATGAGATGACAGACCAGGAAACGGCTTTCCTCCAACAGCAGCTCAAGACAATCTGCTGTCTCATTGGTAGAGAGTTGCTTTATTTGGCAACTATTAGAAAAGAAAGACTCATAAAAGGCAATAGCGCACCTGAAAAATTTGACTTCAGGATTTTTCTATACCAAAGGTGGTCATAGGCATGTAATCCTCCCAGATTTTGCAAGCAGCATATAGCAGACAACAATGGCAGCCTAGCTCAACAACTTTATTGGCCAGTTTTGACATGCCACTAGCAGGATAGTGGTGAAAGAAAGAAGTAGCATGCTCCAAAAAGGTGGGAGGATCAATTATGACATGAGCTCAATTACAATGGAGGTCTACACCAAACCAGTTGGGTTAGCCATCACAAAAACTGATGAGATTAAGTTGATGCATAAGCAATTTATAGGACACAGACAGCATTTCAACTAGCAATAGCATGGAAGAACACTTCTCAAGGGACTTGGACCCTAACAGAGGCACCAGCCAATAGGATATGCTTGACTCATTTTTAGACTGCACAAAGAGGAAGTTGACATTCTAGATCTAGCACTTATAGTCACCATCACTGAATAGCCACAAGCAATCATTAGCACTTTATTTCTTTATACATTAAACTTCCTGCATAGATCCGCTTATTATTTACAGACAATACCTGTTTCTTTCTAGGCTGGCACAGTATTAGCTATTGGGCTGTGCTGGCAAAGGGGTTTTTGTGCTATAATGATCTACTGAATGTTTTTCCTTTTTCTTATTTTGTTATTTATCTTTTAATTACTTACAAACTGATGCTATTAGAACAAAGAGGGGGAGGTGTTTATTTTAGTACAGGCTTACATCATTAACTATGTATCAAAATTCAACAAAGTCCAAAAAGTTCAGAGCGCTATGGGCCAGCAACTACACATTATATGCAGGAAAGGCAGGATTACCTAAAGGAAGCAAGTCTCTGTTCTGAATGTGGCTAGCTTGCCACTCAAGCACATCAGTAATGTCATCCATGGAGGCTGAGCAAAAGAGTCTCATGACATGCTAAGATCATGCTAAGATGTCAATGCAAGGATGCAGAATGGCCAAGTTGCAACTAATAGTCTTAGTGACTTCATCAATGTGGTGAAGTTGACAATGAAGTTCTTTGGAGGGGCAGAGCAGAATCACAGAATAGGAGAACTCCTTCCTGAGCTAAGGAAAGGTGTCACCAGTAACATGCATAGCAGGGGCAGGGGTCCAATATGTTATGGTAATAGGACCCCATTATAGCATAGTCCGCTATGTGGCACTGGCCACATAGCTCTTACTTACTATAGTAGCAAATATTATATTTATTATAATATAATATTAGTTACATAAATATAAATAGTTGATATGTGCTGCTTACTAAGCAGCTTATTTTTGTCTTATACTACATTGTTAATAGACTGGACTTGTCTAATTCTGTGTAGCATGAACCTTGAGCTCATTTAACCCGTAACTTTATTACATTTTTTTTTAAATCTGCTAGCTAGGAGCTATTGTCTAGTATCTGATGTTTGACAGAACTCTATCAGCTTCTCAAGCTTCTTGCATAGCCACATCATGCAAATTTCAAACAGAAGATCAATAAGTAACCCCATACCTGCAGTCACCACTGATGGTGGGTGGAATGCCCATGACATATAGGGAGACCCAGCAGACACTCAGGATGTGCAAGTGCTCAATGTGGGTCAGTCAAAACTCAAGGCTCAAGATCAAGGTCAGAGCACTGACTTGCTCAGAAATGAAAGCAAGGGTTGAAGAGCTGAGAGCTCACAACATGATGGCCAGCAATAGCCATAAAACAAGATGCCCAGGGAATTAACTCCCTCAGTTATGCTGCTGCCAGGAGAACTTTGACAGTCCAGCTGGCTAGCTTTCAAAGGGCCCTCTAATGAGGTCAAGCAGTCGACAGACGCTCAGGGCATTGCAGGAGAGACCAATTTGTTGGTACAGACTGGGGGACCTATGCCTCTGAGCTGGAATAGTGGGGCCAGGCAGGCCATGATAGGCTTAATGCCTACATAGAGGAGGTATCAGAGGAGGATGCAACTCCTGAAGCTGACAGCACAGAAAATTGTTTTCTATGCACACCAGCAGTGGAGTTCAGGAGGTTGCAGATCTTCTGGAGAAGGTTGTTGAGTTGTCTACCGATGACAATGCCAAAGCAGAGGAGTAGTAGTTGAAACCTGCTTACACTGTGCACTTGCAGGTGTTCTGAGATCTACACCTAGAGGTGATGAAGTACACTATCCAGGCATGACTTGAGCAATATGCTTTGGATGATATTCCAGCAGACATGTGCCACTACCTGATACATGAGGATGGGTTATCTCCAGAGATCAACAATATTGAGGAGTTTGTGGCGTATGCCATAAAATATGAGCAGTCCCTTAAGACTGCTAACCACTATGAGCATTGTAGTAGCCACAAAGGAGGAAGCAGGTGACTACCATCTGCTGAGGCACTCTCATGAGGTCAGCATATAGAAACATTTCTGGCTAAGAAGGCTAACTTAGATTGTGACCGCAACATGTGGTTTGTGGTACACAGAGCTTCTGCTGGAAATTAAACCAAGGCCAGAAATCAAGCGGGCCAACCTATCTGGTCAGATAGGGACATGTTTTGCATGCAGCCAGCCAGGCCACTATGCTATCAACTGCCCTGCAAGGGCAGGAGCCTGAGAAAGGAGTATATACCCTGAGCCCACCTTTGTGCTGCACATACTGCAGCTGCGAGTGGGAGTGACGGAGATATCTCTGCTAAGTCTGAGGCTGAGCACTTCACAAATGACCAAGAGCCCTCAGAGGAGACATTGGGTGCCAAGCCTGAGAGTGTGGTCATGAAGGGGGAGGAGTATGTCACTGTAGACATATATGACAATGCCTTTGACAATGAGTACAGTCACAACAGCGACTCTGAGTGTCTAGAAGCAATGACAGATTGGCTGTCTTCAAACAATCATGTCAAGAATAACGTTGTACAAATGAAGAAGATGACTCTTCATTGAGCAGAGGGCACTTTGCAGTGCTCTACATTGAAGCGTGCAGACAAAAAGTGTCTGGTCTCATATGTGGATGTAAATGGCCACAAGACATGGACCTTATGGGACTCTGGGAGCACTACTTTGGGTATTACATCCCAATTTGCCCACGTGTACAGAATCTCCATACAGGAGTTAGACATGCCATTGGCCTTGCAACTGGGCAGTGTAGAGAGCCATGCTATAGTGCAATATGGGACAAATGTAACTGTCCAGACACCAGGCTTGAGTAGCTGGGAATATATGAATGTAGCAAACTTTGATTGCTATGACATGATACTGGGAATGCCATTCATGTAGTGTAACAAAGTCATGCCAGACTTTGAGCACTGTCAGGTGCTAGTAAATGGGAAAGTGATCCCAGCAGAATGGGCTACAGCAGATGACACTGATAATTGTCTGCGACATTACCACACTATGGAGAAGCACAAGAATTCTCCATGACTCAGTTGACACAAAGCACTAGCAGTAGAGATTGTAGATGAGGAAGTACAGGCTATGTCTGGACTGAGCTCAGACTACAATGTGGTGATGATGAGCAAGGAGGAGTATCAAGCCTCCAAGACAAGAGACAAGCAAACACTTGCTTCTGATGCTTGAGGCACAAAGCCTCCAGATAAACACCAGCAAAAAGCAAAAAAGCTTGAGGACTCAGTAGATATATGTCTACTTATGTCCTCATGAGTCAAGTTAAATGACTTGAGAGACAGCAACTGAGAGGCGGAAACCTCAGATTGTAAGGACACACAGTCATTATGGAAGCAACTAGCTTCCCTCTCTGAGTATGACTGGGCATACGACCCTCAAATGCTATAGAAGTGGAATGAGCTGATGGCAGCCATGTGTGTGCAAAATGTGCACCAGCAATAAATGACCGTCACACCAGCATATTGCCAGCCAGCATTGAACAAAGTATCCATAGCGTATTCCCTTATATATGAGGGGAAAAACCTTGTGGCTTGTAAGGCAACAATAGTGGAATTCCCGCTAAGGCTGCACATACCTGATGACAGTGTTGATTGGATGCTCGCAATATGTGAGCAATATGCACAGCAGCCTCAGCCACCATCAGATATGGTGGAAGTACTTCCTCTGATGCATCTGAAGGAGAAACAGAAGGTGACGAGCCTTTGTGAGAATGATATTACTTAGTTGTATCAGCAATGGCAAGAGAAATTTGCCGATATAGTCAATGAGACCAAGGAGGAGCTCCCACCATAGTGGGAAGTGAACCATGAGATCAATCTCATAGACAAGAGCAAGCAGTACAAGTACCACTTGCTGCACTGTCTATGCACACTCCAGGAGCAACTATATAATAAAACTAATTGCTATTTGAATGCTCAATAGTAGTCACCATGCACTACTGCTCAGGCTGCACCATTACTGTGCATCCCAAAGAAGGACAGAACCCTTTGAACTGCTTTTGATGCACACCAGTGCAATGATAATACTATAAAGAATGTAACTCCTTTACCAGATCAAGAGGTGATCTGGGAAGACATGGCTTGAGCAAAGTATTGCTCAAAGATTGACCTCACAGATGCTTATGAGCAGGTGCGCATTCGCACTGAAAACGTATTCAAGACCATGTTTGCCTCGATCATGAGCATGTTTACAAGCAACATTATGCAAATTGGGGATTGTAATGCTCTAGCAACCTTTCAGAAGTTGATGACCTCTATATTCCAAGACATGATAGGATGCTTTATGCACATCTATCTAAATGACATCTTCATCTATTCAAATTCCATGGAGGAGCATGAACAGCACTTTAGAGTTGTGTTTGAATGACTATGCAAATACAAGTTGTACTTGAAATGGAAAAAGTATGAGCTTTACACTCAAAGTATAGACTGTCTAGGGCATGTCATTGATGAGCGGAGTATTCATCCTGATCAGAACAAGCTCAATTATATTCAGGAGTGGCACATTCCACAAAACTACAATGACATCCAACAGTTTGTTGGCCTGGTCAACTATATATCAAGCTTTCTGCCCAATGTTACTGCTTATACTGGGCCACTCATGGCCATAATGCAGAATGGGTCACCATTCAATTGGCGGCTGCTGCATTAGCAGTGCTTCAAAATGGTCAAACAGATCTGTATAAAAACTCTGGTTATTTAATCAATTGACTCCAGATGGGATGAGCCCATCTGGCTCATTTGTGATGCATTTAAGATGGGTGTCGGGGCCATGTATGGCCAGGAGAGCAGTTGGCAGACATGTCACTCAGCAAGCAAAACTATGCTGTGCATGAGCTAAAGACCCTAGCCATACTTGAGGCCCTCCCCAAGTAGGAGGATAAGCTGATGGGATACTGTTGAAATACCAGTTCAACATCACCTATGTTAAAGGTGAACTCAATAAAGTGACAGACTGTTTGTCTTGCTACTTTGAGAGTGATGTAGTCAGTAAGGCTCATGAGCCTCACAAGTATGTGCAGGCAGACTGCCATATAGATCTAGACAGAGAGGATTTACCTCTCTATTGGTATCAGGAGATTAGAGAACATGTCCTGGAAATATATGTGATGTGCAACAATGAACAGAGGTGAAGTACTCATCTCAGAGAGCAGCATGAAGAGCAGGACATAGCTGCCAAGCTGCTAAAGGAACATGAGGTCATGGAACCAGCCTTGCCTGGAGAACTTGAGTGTCCCAATTGACTCTTTACTCTGGCTGAAATGCTAGAAGGCGAATTGTCTTTGTCCCAGCCACCTAGCCTGGGGAAAGACAACTTTCATAAAGAAATGGTGTGGGAATACAGACATGACTCCCTCTTTGTCAAGATAATCACCAATTCTGATGACCATTCTTAGTTCAAGCAGGGGCCTGACAGTTTAATCACAATGGAGAATCGTCAAGGAGTGGCAGTGAGCTGCCTTCTCCATACACGAACTATTGTGATGCAAGTACTGGACCAGGCCTATGCACTAGTGGGGCACTTCGTGTCAGGGGACTCCTCATTTCTTCCTTTTCTCACTCCTTATCTCTTCACTCTCCCTTCATTCATTCTTTTATTTCTTCTGACAATATTTCATTTTACTGTTTCTATTCTTTTAACACTATCTGTTAGTACTACTCTCAGCCCTTAAGGTGCTCTGGTTCTTTAGCTACCATTCAAACAAGTGTGGGCCCTTCAGCATCGCTTCCAGACTGCTTATATAAGCTGGAGTTTGCCTTTCTGACCTCTAAAGTCCGGAGTTTTCCTGCCTTGTTTGCATAGTTGTTTGGTTAGTCAATTTTTGAGTTTTTAAGGTTTTGTTGTACTGTACAGTTGTTTTCCACACTTCAGAAGCCCCAGAAGCATCCAACCTGGCATAGGGAATCCCTAGACTTGTTCTCTTTGGATTTCCCTCTGCCAGATGAGTAGTTATTATGATATTGTCAGTACATACTCTAATACACTTTGGATCTCCCTCTGCTAGCTGTGTGACTGAGCCACAGCCTCTAGAGGTTGCCCTTACACTTTGGTGCTACACAAATACTGGAATACATCTGGAGATGATATTAGTGGCTATGCATGGCCCAGAAGGTTACCAAGTTCTGCATATCATACACAGTGTGTCAAAGGGCAAAATTGCTTCCTGGAGCTCCTGCCAGGAAGCTGCACCAGCTCCCAGTGCCAGTAAAGCCTTGGAATTTCATTGAAATGGACTTTATAGGTCCCTTTTCTGAGTCAAGAGAATTTGACTGCCTCTGAGTAGTAATATGTTGCATAATGAGCATGGTGCACCTTATACTGGTGCAAACGACACTGATGGCTAAAGAGCTGTCATGGATCTACCTTAGGGAGATTGTTAAGCTGCATGGGCTGCCTAGTACCATTGTGAGTAACTGTGACTCAAAATTCACATCACAATGGTGGAGAAAACTCTACAAGCTGTTGAGAGCCAGACTTCTCATGTTGACTTCATTCCATCCTCAGACAGATGGGCAGACTAAGCAGGCTAACTGCAGTATAGGCCAGATCCTAAGAGCAGTTGTCTGCCCTGATCAATGAGACTGGGTGGACTGGTGCCTACTCACTGAGTTCATGATTAACATGAGTATTTCAGAGGCTACCAGATATGCATCCTTTGAGCTCAATGGAGGGTACATGTCCTCCATGCTGCATGACATTTGTGCAGATGTGGCTGCCCATTGAGAAGTTGTTAAGTTCACCAGACAGGCCCTGGAGAATATTGCAATGACACATGATGCCATCATTGAGACATGAGTCTTTCAGATAAAAAATGCCAATCACTGTAGGCAAAAGGATCTGTCTATATTAGCAGAAGCATTGGTCTATCTGTCAATGCGTAACCTAAGGCTGCCTAAAAGACAGGCAAGTAAACTCTGCCCAAAATGGGTAGGCCCATACTGCATGCTAAATACAGAACCTAGTACCTCCAACTACATGCTAGAGCTGCCACAGGCATTGCAGAAATGACAAATTGTTCCAAAGTTCTATGTGTTGCTGTTGCAACCACATAGCACGTCTGACAACGTGTTATTCCCTAACAGGGCAACTCCAGGCCTTTATGACTATGGGGCATGAGACAATGACAAATAGTTTGTTGAGTGCATAATTGGGCACCAGTGGACTGAGTGGAATATGCTTGAGTTTGAGATTTGTTAGTCTTTCAGGGACACAATATGGGAGCCATACTCCTATTGCTCAAAGTTGGCAGCACTTGACTGCTATTTGGAGCTGAAGAGTGTTAAGCATCCACATCAGTTAGATGAGTGTGCCAGCACTTAATTTGATTAGCAGTACTGATTATGGCTTGGCCAAGTTAGTTAGCAACTATGGCTGAGACATGTTATAAAATTTGAAATTTCTTTTTTCCCTTTCTTTCTTCAACTATGAACAATATGCCTGGAGACCCAGTTGAACAGCAGCAGTAGCAGCAGCAGCAGAGTGGACTTGAATTTTTGCTGTCGGTCTTACTATCAGCTGAAGAGGGGGCAGATGGCTCTCCCACTTACCCAAAATGTGCCCCAGTGGGAACAATAGCAATAAGCTGTGGGCTTCCCACAGCAGCAACAACAACCAGCAGTGGGCTACCTGCCACAGCAGCCAGTGACCAGTGGCTATCTGCTACAACAACTCATGCAAGGCAACTTTATGTTCCAGAATGCATCTGTGGGCAGTTTTCCACCTCGTCAGACAGTACAGAGTGCTTATATGCCACATTGTGCTGAGGGCCAATCCTTGCAGGTCCAGTATAGAAGGCTATTTAGCCTCCAAGCAACGTCAGGATAGGGGCAGCTTGCCTCCATACTGGTGAGGAGGTCAATGGAGGCACATCCTTTGTCCCAGTTTATGGCCATAGCATACTATCCTGGCATGGCTGGTGTGCCAGCAATAATGCCGTACTCCCCAGCTTGGATGGCATCTTGGGGCGTGATACCCCAGTATAGTCCTTTGTATAAGACATCTACCAAAAAAGGAAAATCAACCTCCCAGTCAGCTACAATGCCGGCCAACAGTCCAGAAAAATGTAGATCATCCCTCATGTCAGCAAAGACAGCCAGTGAGAGCATAGAAGCTTTCAATACAGAACTAAGCAGCAAGTTTCTAGCTGAAGCACCAACAGAGAGCCTAGCCAGGCTCTCCTTGTTATAGTGGCTGGAGATAGCGCACCAACCTGAGCCCAGCTCAGAAGAAGAGTTACATCCTCAATGCAATAAAGAAAAAGCATGGGCTGTCAAGCCCACTCACAACCAGGACTTTGTCCTGGCTTCTCTCTTTCAACACTTGAGAGACAATGGGTACAATGTACCTACAGACTCATCATTTCTCTACAATGTGGAGGCTGTTGTGCTCATCAGTCAGATAATAGACGACATGGATTATATGCATGCTTAGCACAAAATTGATCTTCTTGCCCTTTTAGCTGCTCATAAGTGGCAGATTACACCTCTGAGTCAAAACACCAACTCTAGCAAAAGGGCACGTCAGCAAGGAGTGGAGAACATGCCCTTCCGCTTGACTCAGTCAAGTGTTTCCATTCCTGACCAGAAGGCCAGCCTAGAACAGAACATCCTCCCCTATAAAGATGTTCCTGTCTCAGCTACCTCTCAGCTGATTTAGTGCCTTACTAATGGCATATCTGATATTGCATCTTCATGACCATTATCCATAATATCTACCATGTACTCTGGAAAGCAGAATTCCCAAGATGTCAGTGCACACCCTACTGAGGCCAAAGTCTTGCAATCCCAAAAGGATCAGTGGAGTAAGCAACTGGAAGGACATGCATATGTCAATATGCACTTCTCTGAGAGCACTCCAAAAGGGGCTCCAGGGGCTAATATTTCTTTTTTACCTGCCATATTGGTAAAAGGCTCTCCAGCCCAATACCCTTAGTGTGTGAAGGTGATGGATCCATGTTTGGAAAGTTCTGTCCTAGAGAGGCTGCTGTTTCCACTCTTCAACAATGACTGGTATGAGGAGCCTGAAGAGGCTTGAATGGAATTCCCTGTGCCACATGAGACTGTGGCACAACATATGGCATGCAAGCAGCACAACAGTAATTGATGGGCCAAGATAGACTATTGGGTGCAAGATAGCGCCAAATAAGGAGCTATCCTCCTCAAAGAAGAAACTGGGCACATCCCTAATGTGCTTGGCATGGTGATTTATTGAGATCACATCATTGAGCACCAGAACTCATTCTTTGGCATGGGGTTGGCTCTCCAATTCTACTGATCACCAATGACCAACACTATTTTTGTTGAGCAAGAAGCCTATGCAGCCAGGGCCTTTGAGGCCAACAAAGAGGACAATTCTATGCAGATGCCCCACAACAGCAAGATATACCAAGTTGCACTTCAGAAATTTCTCTGCAATCCTTGGGAGCTTTGCCAGCTCCATGCACTGATTAACAACCAGTTTATGCCAATTTGTCAGTGTCAGTTGGGCTACCTCT
>QFEW01001386.1:0-29924 GCA_003316525.1 Termitomyces eurrhizus
ATTCAAATATATATTTATTTATTTTAGAATTCTAGTTAGCATGGGAAAATGATCACTTTTGACAAGGGCTCCATCAAAGCCCTCGTCAAAAGTGATCAAGACCTTAACCCCACCACTCACCTTCACAACAACATGCCCGCTGCCTTCCCTATCAATAATAGTATGTGTACAAACTTTATTTCATGACTTTTACTAACATTTTAACATCTTTCACTTCACATCTTCAGACTGACATATTATTTTGCAGACCGCCATCCTAATCTCCAGATTCAATCTGAAATTCCAGATTCCCCAATGATTTCCAAGACGTAGCTGTTATGTAACTTTGAGACCATTAACAATCTTATCATTGAGACCACTAATGATCATGTAAATCATGATTCAATATCTTGATCTTCTTTATCAACGTTATTTGCATGCCACCTCCCAAGCAGCCTTCGTGTGATGACCAGACATTTACGGGCGGTCTTGGACGCCACTTTACCTCGCCAATTAAACAATCCAATCCTAAGCGGCCTAATCCAATTGTCATCCCTATAGGATCATGCAACAAATGATAATAGCTGGCAAAAGAACTCGAAGCTCTTCAATTTTTGGCAACACAACTTCTTTTGGATGGGGAAGAAACTGTCTCCCATGAACCTCCAGACCAGGGGAAGACTGTCCTGCATGAATCTACCCCTGTGAATACTGTTCTCGACCCATCTGAATCTGAGGAAACAAGTCTTGGTGTTTTGGTGTCTCCATTTGCAGATTTTCCTGAAGTTGTTGACCCAGACAAACCATCGCGTCACCACTAGCCAGACCACGCATCCCGTTCTCTCTATTCTCGGTGGAGCTCTATTCTACCAATTCTGATAGACCTGTTTTTAGAATATTCTTTGGCAACACTAGGTACTATTCCACCAGCTCTTTTGAATGAACTTGGCCCCAAATGCAGCAAGATGTGTCAGTTGAATTCATTAAATATTCTGTTTTTTTTCTACACATATGTTGCCTGTGTTAATTACTTCTTGTGTTCATCAGCAGTTCTAGATTTCTCCAAACTTTCTGTGCAAAGTTGTGAATGTCAATTCCTGCCTGAGGTGCTCATCTCTCATGGCTTTTTCCCGACAGCACCAACCTATCCACGAATGGCTGTTTCTATTCACCTCCTTGATTTTTATCATGGACTGTTTGAACACTCATGCAATGCTGTCAATGCACTCTCAGGAGCTCTCAACTCGTTCTACCAAAGATGAGGTTTTATTATTTCTAATTAAAAAGTACATCCTTTTGCATGTCATCATGTATCATGCTTATTTCTTTCTAGGGGCAACCCATTTGTGACGCATTTTGACAAGGCCTTGGATATGCTATCCGATGGCATGACAACCGTAAAGTTCGCATTGAATAAAAAGTCGAAGCTGCTATTGTTTCAGCCCATCAGATAATACAAGACTTTAAACAAGAGACTTTAGTGACAGCTGCCTTTGAATATACTGGGTTATTGCAAGAAAGTACTCAGAACATTGATTACTCTCTTTCTCAACCATCCACTCCTTCCAGCTGTTCAAGTCCATCTCCACCTCGGCCTCTAATTCTCTGTGCTTGTATGCTTCAGCAGCGATGTCCAGCATGTTTTGGAGCCACCACCTTTGGCCAATCCTTTGGTGAGTAAGTTGCACTTGCATTCTTGAATTGAACTCAGGTCCTTCTATTGTTTTTAGTGGTGGCGACATTCATGTTTGTGTTGATAGGAATTTCAACCATTGCCATCTGAAGACTAGTGGTGATTGTCCAAAATTCTATGAGCCTGAGTACATTCTACCAAAGTCTCAAATTGATTTTGTTGGTCAACATATAGAGCAAGCACACAAGAAACCCTCAAAACCTCAAACACCACTTCTTCCTGATGAAGCCATTGATGAATGTGAATCAACACATGTATCAGGATCTGGCTCAAATTCTAAAACTAACATGGAGAAGTTTGATGATGGTGGAGTCATGGCATTGGTCTGCTGCCATGACATACCACTCTTTTTAGCCAACATTGATACTTCTAGTGAGCAACAGAAGTATGGTGTAGCGCTCATTGAGCATCTTTTTGGCCTCATACCTGTAAATGCAACCATTGCTGTTCTCTATGATGTGGGATGTGTTTTGGATTGAAGGTGCCAACTGGTGAGCTTATCAGAATTGGCTGGGGGCTTGGGTAGGCGCTGATCATAATGCATACATATCTAGTATGACCTTCATCTACAACATATCACTGAATGACTGACATATGCAATGAATGCCATGCATGCTTATGTCCACTAGTGGGGGTGTCAGCTGATCTACAATCCACGACTTCGCAAGGGACTTGGTTTAACTAATGGAGAGGGGGTAAAGCAACTCTGGTCTCGCATGCGGAAGTTAATTTCTATCACATGAACTACACATGGAAGTTCCATCTTCCAAAATGCTTCTTCAAACTGAAATAAGCTAGTAGCATGCACATCAAATGTGGCTTCTTGACCATAAGGCCCGTTTCATTGGCCTGAAACACAGAGATGACCTTGGCACCTAGATTAATTGTTGACTTACTAAGGATATTGAGGCTCAAAGAAACATTGCCAGGAAAACCTTGTTAGAGTGCGGTGTAGCCAATGACATTCTACATGTTCAATGGGATTTGCAATGTCAAGCCCAACTATTAATATGTGCACATAAGACAATTGGTGTTTTTTTTATTTGATGACTTGATTATTTTCTTTTTTAGATGCTCCTGCTCGATTGAAGAAGGAGCTTGATACTGTCCTAAACCTTCAAGGTGAACTCGAGGCCATTGATAAGGCAATCACTGCCTTATAGAATGAACTTTCATGATCATCTGCTTCAGAGGCTGCGTTACTGCACCTGAAAAGCCTGCAGCAAGTGCAAGAACAGCTCAAGGAACAAGGTGAAGCCCTTTATGCATTATTGAATATTCATGAGTCCTTTCCTGAACTTCAACATGTTGACTTTGAGTTTGTTTGCACACTTCTCATGGCTTGTGACCTTAAGATTAACATCTAAAAACAAGCTATCGGAAGTTTTCTAGAATGGGATAAGCTTGATCAGGCTGTGGATGGGCAAGAGCAAACTCTTGGTATGTCACTATAGTTTATTTTTTGTCAGTTACTTTTCTAATTATCTTTTCACAGGTACCAAGCTCCATCAGATAACAAGAAAGGCTATTGCTAAACACAAACCTACATTGATGAATGCTATCTGCAAGTTTAATAGATACTGTGCTCAACTTGCTGCAATGTATTAGGAGGAGTGGGATATACCACTTCCTGAGCCTCTTTCTTTACAACTGGCACCGCTATGAGACAGTACTCTTCTTCTACAAGATGTTTGGATCATGCACACTCATGGTAAACTTGCCTGTGGTTACAGGATTCCAATGTTTGCTGTGGTATCCATGCTATGCTCAAGGTTGATCGCTGCCTGGAAGAACGGCGAAGACTTGGTATTGAGGCAGAGGCAGACAACCTCTGTCAATGGTTTGGCCATGAACTCTGTGCATTGCAAGTGGCCAATAACATTCCATCCAGTAAGCACCCAAATATTGGCATATTCTGTGCTAAACTCCATCTTAGATGCTTCAATTTCCATGTTATTGCAATAGCACTATGATCATCTTGTCTCTCTCAAAGAGAAATAGTCTAACTCTCTTGCATTCATTGTACTATTTAATAGTCATGTCACTTCAGCAACAGCTTTGGCAAGACACTTCATACCTACAAATCTAGAACATCAAAAAGAATCTCAAAACCTCATTTGGTTGTCCTTTATTACACCCTTGAATGAGACTAGCCTTGCCAATGACAATTCACATGACAACTTATATTCGGATGGCAATAAAGATTTCCAAACATATAATCTGGATGAAAACAATCCTCCAGAATTGGTAGATCTATTTGAGGACATTAATGTTGTAGATGACAATGTTGAAGATGCCATTGGTAGCAACAGCAATGCTGACAAGCCATTCTCAAGAGTCTCAATTATTTGGGCATTGCCAGTACGTCACCTTTAATTTTTTTATCTTTTCAAACTCATGATAACACAAACAGAAATCCTTCTACCAAGACAAAACTATTCTACAATGCCTTTGCTTCCAGACTTTCAAAGGCTTTGCTTCTTCTAATTTGCAACACTATTTTTTTCATGACAAGATATATGTTTACTTTGATGCCAATGACATTGCCATGATATCTAGTTCAACCTGCTTACTCAATGATGTCTGTGTGAATGGCATTGCAGCTCTGCTCCAACAATATTTCTCTGATCTTTCTAGTCCTGTATCACAGTCTAATTCTCAATGTGCGCTCTTCTCTACATTTGACCTCTTCATGATTTGGTACAATGTAACTGATACAGAGCTTTGGCAGCAAACTCACAAGGTCAAATATTGGTCAAAGCAATGTTGGATTCTTCCAATACATTGGTCATACCCAGCCTTGCATTGGGTTGTGTGCTGTATTATACCATAGCTGCGAACATATTTATTATTTGATAGCTTTGCAGATCAAAATGCATGGATGCTAGAAATTGATATGCGTTCTGTAGAAGTTGCAAAGTTGTTGAGTCTAACCATGTCAATTAGGAAATTCATTGTTTAGTAGAACAGCTTGTCATTGTAGCTAACCAAAAGGGCCATGCATTGCATATTGTTACAGATCAGGATTGAACAGCATGTCCCATACTAGTGAGTAAATCTTTGAATTTGAATGATCATTCTAATATAAATGGACTATTAAAATACAGCCTTGTCAGACCAATAGCCATGATTGTGGACTCTAAGTACTTGCAACAATTGCTGCATTTCTTTCTGGTCAATATATAAGTGCATTATTGGAGACTGATATGCCAATCTTTAGAAGGCTTTTGTTGAATTATGTCCTTGCATTGTCTACAAAATATACTCACCAAACCTAAATGTTTCAAATAGCTAATTGACTTTGGCCAACTAAAATATTTTGAGAGCAGACTAACATTGTTAGACATATCAATAGTCTGACTCTATCATATGTGGCCAGATATATACCAACATTATGGTGTAGTAAGGATTCTCTGATACAGTAATTGACCAGACTTGTATAGAGGTAAGGCACTGTGAGAATTCTCTGCAAGTTCAAAGCCAAGGTTTTGTAGCAAGCATTTAATGCTATTATGCAATTGTCTTACCTTTTTCTTTGTCTGACCAAAATGCTTTCAACTTTTCAGTTTCTATTGAATTGACAAAACATTCTCCAGTCAGTATAGTCTGTCTCTAAACCAGTATTCTGAAGGTGCTAGTAGCCTGCAGTAATGCTTTGACTATAAATAAATGTTTTGCACCAATAATAGACAAAATTAAAATTTCATGTCACTTGAAGAGTTTACTTCATATAATCATTTAATATTATGCATTGAGAAGTTCAAATTTCTTTAAAGCAGAAATTATAATAGCACTTTGAGAATATATTTCAAGAAATAAATAGAATGTACAGGATATTATATTTAGCAAGAAAAATTAATGCAGAGTCAAATAACTAAGCTATAAGTCTGTAAGGTCGCAAATATGAGCATGTAGCAAGCTTCTCTCTACAATATAATTGCATCCATGATACTCATCAAAGTATGTTGACTGAAGAGAAGAGCCAGATGAGTAGGAAGAAGTAGGATGACCCTAAGAAGGAGTCAAGGAATAATAATGTGAGGCATGACTTGAAGCTGGGGAGGAAGTATTGCCTACAGTTATTATGATGGGAGATCCTGGCCACAAGGGGTGCATGCAGCGGCAAATGTGGGGGGCATCAAAAATAGCTTGAACTTTTTGAATTGACAGTGCAGTCACTATTGAAAAGCCTAAGTAGATATATACAGAGTAAAGAGGTAATAAAATCATATACTAGAATCTAATGTTGCCTCATCAACTTTCTCTAAACTTGACAGTGGAGGCTGAGCTAACATAGAAAAAATTTTGTTAGTTGAAAAAGAAGAGAAGTGCAAAGCTAAATTACATACATGACAAAAGAGTGCACAGAGGGTAGTATTTGGTTACTAAGCCTTCTTTTTGGTCATAGAGGTCACTAAAGACAACTTCAAAAAAAATCAAAATTGAATGTTTCACTCAGAGAAGAATAAAAAGATATATCATTAAAAATACATCATACTGAAAGATGGCTACAACGAGCAACAAATTTGCTACATTTTGGATGATTGCAGAGGACCTTGTATATACAAGCAGGCAAACCATGAAAACATTGCAGAAGTTTGAATGCAGAAGTTTGTAGCAGTTTCCAGAGGAACTCAGGTGGAACACGTTTTCTGTTAGCATAAATAGAGCTGAATAGTAGAGTCAGCTCAAAAGGTTCATTATTATACATACTGGGTACTTACTATGGAACTATCTGCATCGAACCAGGGGCAGGTGTAGCAACAAATATTGTAATATTACTAGCTTCTTGCTGCTCAAGCTGAAGATGAGGCCACTCTGCTGCATTTGCAACAAATGGCCAAAGAACTGACAGGGGATAGATAGGAGTTGAGAAGGACAAGTGCATCATTGATGCAGCTGATGATAACAATATGGATGCAAGGTTGGAGAAAGCAGTAGGATGGTGGATCGTAGCAGTTGCCCAAGGTTTGTTAGCAGAAGTTTTTCTACTGATTTCAACATTTATTGCTTCTAGGCTACCTGGATACCAGAAAATGAAGTATGTCAAGTAATTGAATCTGATGATCCACTTACATTGGCATAGAAGTTGCTTATTGGCAAGTGTGCTAATATAACGTACAATTGCTCATCTCATACATAAATTTAAAAGGCCTCATGTTTTTTAAAAAGCTCTATTGGCAACATATTGACAATGAATTGCTGCAGAATTGACTCTGAGCACAAAATAAAGGAGGATGAAAGCAGTTCTGAGAACAAATGCTTAGTCAGACTCTAAACTTCACTAACATCCTTTGGCCATTTCAAACCAGCATGCTCCAGCCACCTTCTCTCATCTTGCTTCTGCTGCTTGGTAACTATGTCTTTGACTCAGTTGGATCTTAGATGCCATGGAGATCTGTTTTCAAGAATATCTGCTCCCCTGCTTCAACTTCTTCTTATGGCTTGTTTTATTCTGCTGACTCTCTGGTAAGTAGAACTTGTATACAACTGCTTAGTTTGAGTTTCAAAACATAGTAACACATAGTGTGCAATTTAGAATAAGTGCCAACATTTCAGATGCTGGCTTGTCAATTCAATTTATTTGAGTGCTTTTTGTAGCAAGCTGCAAAGTCATTGCTTTGAAGTCAGTGCCTTCTATGCGGCTAGAAGATCCCGATATGATCACTGCTTTTTTGCAACTTTTCCCATTGATTTGCTCTAGCATCCCCATGTAAGTTTTGTCTTGTTTGCTTTGACCTCCCCTACCTGTCTCTGAACATCAATAGTGTTCACTTTATTTTGCCTACTGCTATGGATGCACCTTGTAAGTACTCAGTAACCTACATATGTACTATTTTTAAACTGTTATATAGCTGAAGCAGATTCTCAGAACTCTCAGGTTGGTGGTAGTGTCTACAACCTTTGCCAAAATATCAAAGTAACTGCACATGCATCTCCTCAGACCCACAATGCAGCCCAGCGCTGATTGAATAATCCAGACTATGCCAATCTTTCTTCTACTTCACTTTTTGTTGATCTTTCTGCTAGAGGTCATTTTTTCGCTGCATCTGCAAGCATTGTCATTGATGATTTTGCAAACCTGGACAATGACACACTTCTTTCTCTCACAAGTGATGTTGCATATGAATATAGCAATTCATCAACCCCTTCAATTGGAACTCTTAGCTCTAAGTACATGGCACCCATCCATCAACCAACTGTGGAGATTGACACTCAAGAAGATGTGGAACACATTTTAGAGAATCCTAAAGATTGCAACACTAAGGATGAAAATAAGGAGAACAGTCCTCATAGACCTGCAAGTTTCCACCCTAATAGCTTTTGTGATGCTTTTTCTAAAAGTTTCATTGAGATAGACTTGGTCATCAATAAATTGTCCCACCTGTCAGGCTGCATACCCTGTGCAGTCCGCACTGAGTACTTCCAGAAAAATGGCATTGTTACTGCTCAGACTGATTGGTGTAAATATAAGACCTACTATGCACAAAACATGGAAGCAGAGAAGAAGTGCACTGGATCAAATATATCAAGTAAGCTGATTCTTTATAATACATGATATAAGCTGACCTTGTCCATTGCAGTCAGCAAAAGCTACAGGAGCTTCAAGCTCCTTGCTGGCTGGAAGGAAATTCTGGCTCTTAATGAGGAGTACCATAGATCAAGCATGAAGTATACTCTTCATGAGCACCACTGCGAATTTGATTGCATATTTGCTAAGTTTGTCAAAATAGTAAGTGATGTGTTTACCTTCCTTTCTCCCACATTGTAACTGCCTGGCAGATTCAGGAAGCTGGAGAATGCCACTTCAATATTCTTATATGTGCTGTAAGCAACTGTGTTAATGAGGATGCTGGTCTCAAAAAGGTTTACACTACTTCAGAGCTCTCTGATGTTTGTGACTGCTCTTGTATGGACTTTTGCATTTCTTACACTTTTACTAGGTCCTGAAGAATTGCCTTGGGGTTACAAATGAGGAATTTATTGCCTTTCTCAAAACAGAAGCATTGTAAGCATCATTTTTCTTTTGATTAAGAACCATTGACCTAATATTCCTCAGTCATTCTGCTGCTACTGCTGCAACAAAGAGCTGTTAGATAGACACCACAGAGATGGAGATGGAGCTGGAGTGTCTCCAGAATTGAAGCTGAAATGCCAAGTGTTCAATTCAGATGCCAACCAACCTGAGGTCATTCCTATTGATAACACAAGTGAGGATCATGGCATGAAGAATCACAATCTTGGAGTCGACATGATGAGAAATCTTTGCAAAGGAGAAATCATCAAGAAATTTAGTACATGCTTGAACTATGCCTGATCAATTCTATTATGCTCATGTAGATGTATCCTTAGATGACATGGGACATCCTATCAATGCAAAAGCAAAAGGCAAGGGCAAGGCTGATGACACCACAACAGGGCACTTGCCATGGAGCTCTCTGCCCCAAATCACTGCTAATGAGAGACTTCAGCTTGAGTATTGGCCATGGAGTGTTGACTTTCCTGGTGGCCAGTCCTCCTCAAACAAGCATGAGGGTATCAAGTGCCTTACAACTAGCCTCACATACCTTCTCCTTGCTGCTCTTCAAGGCAAGACCGAATACATGCCCAGTCTCAAATCTGCTGAGGACCCTGATGGTAAGTGTGATTATTCATCATCACTGATTGCAGTCTTTGATCACTACTTCAGCTGTTTGTGAGAACCAAGTTCCAGTTATGTTGAGTGCTCCCCCTCCCTCCAAAGCTATAGAAACCCATGGGCATGTGATCTTTGCAAATGGTACTTTGGAGAAGAACAGCATCAGGTTTGGGTTGTTTTGGCAACCCTCTGCCACAACCACCATCAAGAGGAAGAAGAACAAACTATGCAATGTTTCCAATCCTATTCAGTTATCATCAACATCTCCTCTGCCAGTTTGTATTACACAAAGCAAAAAGAGTCGCCTATATGTCATATCTGATGATGATGACAATATCTCCCTTTATCACCAAGATTCAACACCCATATCAGTGACTCCTTCCTCTGCTGCTGAACGAGTGCTTGCTAGCAGTAACATGTCTCCTTTGTTGCTGCCAAGGTCTTCCACTGTCCCCACTGCTGCTATGATAAAATTGATGGCATGAGAAAAAGCTAACGCAGCTTGCTTTCTTCAGAGTATTGCATCTGGCACCTTATCTAAACCCAAGATAAAAGGCAGTCCTTCCTCAGCTGTTGTGATCTCTCTTGAAGAATTATTCAAGAGCCTACCTGTTTCTGGAACACCTTCTGATATCTCTCAATCTTCTATTTCTCCTATATTCAAGCGCTCTGAAGATGCAGCTCCCATCGCCACTTTGCCTTCTGCCAAGAGGGCCTGCATGACACTTAAACACAGAGCTGACAAGTCCAACTCCCTGGAAACATGCGGTGATACAAGTCCTGGAGTTGATGACCATGTCAGCCCGAAATCTCCAGTCGAACAGATTTCCAACCAAGTTCTGATCTTATCAGTCCCAACTCACACTTGTCCCTTACCAAATCTTCAACCAGCCTCTCCTTTGCCTGGTACTCAACCAGCTGCCATGACAATTGAGTCTGAGGTTGGTGAAGGAGCAGGTCAGCTCGAGGAATTGACTCAATCAGCCCCCATAATAACTGAACTGCAAGTGGCACATCAGCAAAAGGTGCCTCTCCTCCCATGCATGTTTCTACTAGTTCCAGCTTCAACGCGGCCAAGCCCTGCATCTGAGACCATCCATTCTGCCATTGCCAGTAACCAACCTTGGTGCATAGGGCTTCTATCAGCCTGTTCCTGGAACTTATTCTTTCGATCCAGACTATTTTGGTGGTGCAAGTTTTGTTCACCCCTCAGATGCAGGTGCCTTTGATGGTGCTCAATGGGCCCTCCACATTTCCCACTCCTCACTTTATGCTTCTGACGGAAGAGATCTGCCTGCACCCTTCATCTTTTTCTCAAACCCAGCCCACTTTGGTTCTATTCCTGGCCTATACAGTATTGCACCTACGGGCATATACATTGCCTATGGCAGGCTCCACCCATGCAGCTCAATACATCTCTCATGGTGGTTACAATTCTGGGATTGTTATGCCTTCTGCCCCTTCTGGCCCTGCTCCTATGAACATCCCTGTCAGAGGAGTAGGAGTACCACCGATGGAACTAGGTGCTGGGGAATATGGTCTTCATGGCAGTGTTGTAAGAACTTCTGGAGGCTTTTTGTCAATGGCACTGACTTCAAAAGAGTAGATAATATTTGTTTTATATGTCTTGAATATAACATTGTTTTTCTTGGAACTCTGAACTTCATAATATAAAGGAAATTGAAATAAAGGAAATTGGAAATTTTATTTGGAATTGACACTATATGTCATGAATATAACGTTGTTATTCTTGGAACTCAAAATTGGAAATTTTATCTAGAATTGACACATGTCATGAATATAATGTTGTTATTTTTGGAACTTGAAATTGGAAAATCCATTTGAAATTGACACATGTCATGAATATAACGTTGTTTTTCTTGGAACTCTAAACTTCATAATATAAAGAAAATTGGAAATTGGAACTGTCATTAGATGACACAAAAAAAATTGAAACTGCTACTTTGAAATTGCCAACTTTCAAATGTCCTGACTGCCAAAATTCCAATCGCAAATTTGGGAAAATTTTGCCATGAGATCTAAACTGATACCGTTCCATAACAGGGTTTAGGTGTAGTACCACCAACCTCCAAAGGCCTTTGAGGCCTATTATCACCTGTAGAAATAATTGGCCTTAACGGTTTCATGTGATGGTGAAAGTCAATGCCAAGGATGGTGTAAGTCCTCTATTGAAAAAGAGCTGTTTACTATGTACAGAGGTCTAAGTTTTTATACTCCGGCTAAAGTTAATACTAGTGTGGATATGGAATGGGCTAACTGATGGATCAGATATGGAGTCAAAAGAGTGAATAGCAGAGGTTAAGGATAGAAGTCAAATTATACAGAAGGATGTGTAAATGCAATGTAGGCATGGAGTATTGTCTGTCACAATGTGACAGAAGTTCAAAGAACAGAGGCAGGCAAGCACCAGTGAGAACAAAGAGTTGACCAGTAAGAGAGAGTAGCCGTAGAATCATCTCAAGTTGAGACAAGAGGGTCACTCGTGATACAAAGATAACAAGGACAACGAAGCTGAGTAGCTGACAGAAACTAAAGAGATCAAGATGGGGCATCTGGTGCACCGAAGCAGAAGCAAAGATGCCTAATCAAATGATTAAATTTCAGAACAGAGCTGAGACAGAGAAGCTAGATCACTGAGAAGCTGAGAGAATCCAAGTACACTGCCAAAGACAGCGAGCACATGGTGTTTGACATCAGATCAGACGTTTGCAAAGCCAGAAATATGCTGAGCAAGACGAGACCAGACATTATGAGACCAGCAAAGATGATGCACACAAAAACAAGCTTGACAAAATGTTCAAAAAGGGTTTTATTTGCTCCTTGGCATCTGCTATCAGAGCTCTGGTTTTATCTGTCAAGAAGAAAGACAGTTTGCTCTACCTTTGTGTTGATTACTACAGATTCAACAAGATCACCAAGAAGAACTACTATCCACTTCTACTCATTGGTGATCTAGTCAATTGACTCTGCAGTGCCAAGGTCTGTATAAAAATTGATCTCTGCTCCAGCTACAATAATATTGCTCTGAGACATGAATGGAAAACTGTGTTCTGCACATAGTATGGTCTGTTTGAATACCTTGTGATGCCTTTTGAAATGATTAACTTCCCTGCCACATTCCAATACTTCATGAACAACATCTTCTACAACATGAGCAATGTCTTTGTCATTATTTACTTGGACAACATCCTCATTTACTCTAACTTGACAGAAGATCATTGCAGACATGTCCAGTGCATTCTAGAACAACTCCAGGAGCACAATCTTCATGCCAAGCCCAAAAAGTATGTATTCCACATTATGGAGGTTGAATATCTCAGCATTATTGTATTTCCAGACAGCATTTGCATGGATCTCTACACAAGGTTGAGGCCATTGTCAACTGGCCACAATTCTGAAATGTCAAGGAGGTGCAGTCTGTCCTGGGTTTGGCTAACTTCTACTAGAGATTCATAGACAGCTAACTACTCTGGCATTATGAAACTCCTCAATAGGCTTACACACAAGAACATTACATGGAAGTGAGATAGTAAGTGCCAGAGTATCTTTAACTTACTCAAAGAGGCCTTCACTACCACCCCAGTACTCCAGCACTACAATTCTACCCTCCATATCATTCTTAAATGCAATGCCACTGACTATGTCATAGATTGAGTCTGCCTTGTAAGAGCATTGCTTTACTTGGAAGGCCCCTAAGTCAGCAGTATCTGACAAGAGCATTGCATCAGAGGGTTAGTTTAGGTGGTGCCAGAACAGTCAGGGCAGCCAGTTCCAAAGAGACTGCAGGCTTGGAGCATTGATTGTCATCATTCTAAATGAACTCATTGATGTAGCACAGTATGTTATTGGAATTGGTAGTGTCAGCCTGGGTTCTCCAAGAAGTTGATAGGGACAGTGGTGGTGGGGTTGAGCATTGTCCATTCTTGGAAGCAGTTCTAGAGGCCTCAGAGGTTGCCCCCAGGTCTCAAACATGCTGAGGATAGAGTTAGCCCTACAACAAATTGACAAGCCTACTGTGCATGCAGTGAGCTGATTGAATAGCCCTCCTGCAGGGTTGAGAGATTGTAGGATGGCAAAGGCATTTTGTTGTTCTTCCTGTTGATATTGTTCTGGGGCTGGAGCTGTGGGTAGAGCAAGGGTCAGTTCTGGAGGTTCCTATTGGATGTGGGTAAAATGGCCAGAGTCTGCAGGGTTGTTGAGAGGTTGAGGAGAAGAGGACACATAGACTTTGTTGATGAGAGCCTAGAATTATTCTTGGAGGATTGTATTGAGCCTGAACTTGAGCATGGCCTGGTCTGGTCTGGGAGCTCTCTGCAAGTGAGTTGCTCCTTGAACTCAACCAGGCAGTGTGCACATTCCTCTGAGGTGCCTTTGAAGTCATCCTGTCCAAATTTTGTGAGTAGTGCCCAGGTCCATTGTGTGAAGATCTTCAGTGAAATCCTAAGTGAGTAGAGCATTTTGTTATGCTGCCATTCATAGTCTTCAAAGCATTGTTGTTTTAGAGGCAAGGAGGTGTCTGAGTAGCTGGGGTGGTGGCAGGATAAAAGTGAGGTTGTCAATTGTAGCTGAAAGATTTGTGGGGTGGTAGAGTGAGGCATGTGTAACTGTAGTAGGGAGTTGGAGCAAATAGGCCTTCAGTAGAGGAAATTGGGCAGGGCCCATTAAAAAGAGGTAGTGTCTCCAGCAGACCTCCAGGGATGCTCTAGTACAAGAGAACATCCATGGGTTGCACCACTACCAGGTTGGGGGTAGGGTCTAGCTGATCAAGGGCCTGAGGTCATAACAGAATGGGTCTGAGGCCCAGTAGTAGTGGAGGTGTTGAGGTTTGTATGAGAGAGGTGGGTACATGGAGATGGGAGATTTGTATAGGATACTAGTTGGGCACTGGGTGTCTATAGAAGTTGGTCTGATAGCCTATAGAGTAGTAAGTCTGAGTATCTGTAGCCATCAAGAACAGTGTAAAGAAGAGTCTTGATATTATATCAGGTATTGCTGACTCAGAGGCCTTCCAAGTAATACAATGCCCTTATGAGGTGGACTTGAGTGCTAAACTATGTGTACTTGAGGTGTCTAATGCTCTAGGATGTGCTCCAGGGCTCAAGACATCAAAAAGAGACAAGTCCAGGGTTGATAGACTTTCTAGAGTTGAGGTGAATTGGAGAAGAGGAAGTAGTGGGGTCAAGTCAAGAACTAGAGGTTCTAAAACAAGACCAGGATTAGAAAACATTAAGTTGCAAAGTGCATACTGATCCAGAGTATGTATGCCAGTCAAAGCATGCCAGTCAGAGATTTGCAGAGCATGCAAAAAGAAAAGAAGCAAGTTAATTCAGGTAATATTGAGATTAAAGAGTACAGGGTGGTAACTATGACTTATAAGTACTGCAGATATCTACTCTAGTAATTTGGGAGGTTTCTGGAATGTCTAAGATAGCTCCTGAGAACTATATAAATGGTGGCAGGACAGAGAAGCAATTGTGTACTTGGGATTATACCTGCAGAATGTGCAATTTGCAGTGCAGAAGGTGACATAATGTGTAATGGCTGCATGATGGCTAATTAATCAGAACTTCTGAGTTTAACTAAGGAGTCACATGTATTTGTGGATAGGGAGTTCTCTCAAAGATGTGAGAAGATGAAAAAAACGTTGCAGATAGACTGGGAAGGAGAGAAGGTCAAATTTGAGGTCATATGTTATGGCTGTGGAGGAAAATATGACAATAATGCTAAAGATGTGGAGGTTTCATATGCAAAGCATAGATTTGGAACAAAGGACTTGGAGCAAGAAGGAGTGTGGTCAGACATTAAGATTATGAGACGAAACAGGAGCAAAGGAGGTTTGTCAAGGATGCTCAATGGTTTTTCTTGCATGACAAATGGTTATGGATGATTCCTGTGAAGGGAAACAGCCAAGGTTAGTAGTGGTGAAAAAGTCAAGGAGAAAGGAACTGGTTGCAGAGGCACACAATGATGCAGGACATCAAGGAAGGGATGTGACTTACAAAACGTTGAGTGAAAGATTCTATTGGCCTAACTTATATGACAATGTGATATACTTTATTTGGTCATGTAACATCTGTCAACTGAGGTCCAGAACAAGGCCAAAAGTGGCTTTTTTGCCAATGTGGAGCACAGCTATTTTCCAATACTTTTGCCTAGACACAGTTCACATGGGTGATGGAGTTGGGGGGAAGAAGTACTTGTTGCAAGGGATGGAACCAGCAATAGAATGGCCAGAGGCACATGCATCCAGGAAAGCAAACTTGCTGGCATAAGCAAAGTTTGTGTATGAGGAGATAATTTGTTGGTTTGGACACATACTGGTTTTTGTTATAGATGGAGGGAAGAAATTCTTGAGGGCTGCTGAGTACATCTATCAGCAATACAGGATATCAGTCATTGTATCATCATCATACCATCCAGAAGGAAACAGCATAGTGGAAAGAGGATACAAAACACTATGTGATTTGATCCTCTGAGCATGTAGATGTGATTCAAATAAGTGGCTGTTGTTTGTGGAGGCTGGACTTCTCACTATGAGGACTACCACTTCCAGAATGACTGGATATTCTTTCTATTTTCTGCTGTATGGTTGTCATCCATTCTTTGCCTTCAATATCTCAGATATTACATGGGAAGCTCTGGAATGGGATCAAGTCAGATCGACCAAGGATTTACTGGCAATCAGGATGAGACAGTTAGTAAGGAGAGATGAAAAGTTGGTTATGGCATTGGAAAAACAAAAAGAAGCAAGGAAGAGGGCAGTCAAAGTGTTTAATGAAAAGTTTGGGAAGAAATGGTCTGATGGAATCTTTACTGAAGAGACTTGGGTGCTGGTGCATGAAACTTGGATCAAAGGACAAAAAGGACATAAATTTGCCTTCTTAAGGTGGTCTAGCCCTTTTGTCGTGCATAAAAGGATCAAGGAGACAATGTATCAGCTCAGAAAACTGGATGGCACAGTTAAATAAGAGTCTGTAGCAGCAAATAGATTGAAGATATTTTATTACAGGGAAGAATTTCAAATGGTGAAGTCTGTAGGGATGTTAGCAGGTTGTGTGGATAAAAACAATATCTGAAGAGAGGGAGATATATACTTGCCTAAACGTAGTGCAGTCCTCAATGTTCTCGACACTTTACTCCACAATAGAAAGTACTCAACGATTGAAGGGATCTGTGGAGATCTATCTTCACCACTCATATATCTCAATGTAGAGTGGTTGAGCTGGGCAGTGCAGGGCCAAGAAGATGATGAGGTTACTGTTTAAGTTGCCACATCCTGTGGTAGAAGAGAGAGACCTGCTGATGAAAACAAGCTGGAAGGGAGGTTGGAAGAGTAGCATGTAAAGGATTCAGAGAATTGCAAAGAAACATGAGGACGGCAAAAAGTTATGAAAAAAGGCAGAGACAGCAACAGAGTATATAAATTAGGAAATCAACTGAATGGATAAGGAAGAAGAAAAATAAAGTTTGGGGGATTATGAGACCAGCTGACAGTTGGAAAACAAATGCAGAGAGAAATCAACTATTTGGAGTGTTTGAAGTGGAGATTAACAATCCTGGATGACTGTAAAATATGTATAAAAGAGACGAGAAACATATGAATAGACAGGTTTTTGTTCTTCACAATTTCTGGTCTTGAGCTAAGGTAGTCCTTGAAGGTGCAGAGTTCAACTTTGAACATGTTATAGACCTTATCAAAAGGAGGAGATGTTCCATCCTTGAAATTGATTGTATAGTCATAGGAGCAGTGAGGGGGAATCTCTTTGGCATCTCTCTCAGAGAATACATCAGCAAATTCATAATACTCCAGAAAAACTACTTCTCACAAGATTTATTCCTCAGCCTTCTTCTCCAGGAAAATGGTGTCTGTCCACAGGTGGGCACCTTCTTTTCATCAACCCTTACACACTGTGACACCAGTTGCCAATGTCACAGGTGCCCCCTGATCTAAATAATGAGCTGGTAATAGGCACCCAGAGCATTAATGACGCAATTATTAAATCAGCAGCTATTCTCAATGCAACTGCACTGAGGTGCTCTGAATGTGCATTCATAACAAGTTAATGGGCAGGCTGACAAACCTCCTGGCTGGCCAGCCAGAAGACCACCCATTAGCTGCATCAGATGCTGGTGCATTCCTGGCCCTATTGTGTGCCACCCACAACTGAGTTTCATGTCTCCAAGATATACAAGGAGACAATGCAGCACCCTAATCCTTGGATCTCTGCAATGGACAAAGAGCTTAAAGTGATGAGGGATCACAGCATGTTCAAACTAGTTGAGGAATCAGATGTCTCAAAGGGAAATAAACCATAGTCAGTTGCAAATGGATCTAAGCTATCAAGTATGATACAAAGGATGACATTGTGTGCAGAAAAGCCAGACTAGTCATTAAGGAGTACTCTAAAATGCTTAGAGAGGACTACAATGAGACATACACTGCTGTTGTACATTTGGAGTCTTTTAGAATGTCAGTTGCAGCAGCTGCGCAACTTGGCTAGATGATTTGGCAGGTGAACTTTGTCGCAGCATATTTCAACAGCATATCTAAATACAATGTGTATATTGACTTACTATCAGGGCTTTCTAGAAGGAGAGAGGAAGAAGGCACAGCTTCTGAAAACTCTGTATGGGCTTATGCAGGGTGAGAAGAACTGGTTTTGTATGTTAAACGCTGCATACAAAAAACTAGGTTACCAAATTTCACACATGAATGCCTGCATATGCTTAAGACAAGGAAATGAAGCCTACACAATTACTAACATCTTCAAAGATGATGTTTTTGGCATATCAATGTCACTCAACAAGGCCAAATGTGTAAAGCAGAAGCTGGGAGAGATTTTTGAGGTCAAGGATCTTGGTGAGCTATCATACACTGGCTCAAAAAACTGCCCCAATGTTTGGCCTTTTTGGAAAGATTCACATGGTGTGTAACAATTATGTAAGCAAAAAATCGTAGAAATTCACATGACATATAACTACATCCTGGCTTTATAATGACATATAAATCATGTGATTTGAACAAGAACTCACTGATTAATAAATCAAACAAAATATTCAATCATTGGGGCAGTTTTTTGACCCACTCTAATTTACTTTAATTTTCATATCTAGTACTTGGTATGGCCTCCATTTGCCTTTATAACTGCCTTGATCCTTCTAGGCATGCTTTCTATGAGGCTTTGGCATACCTCTGATGGTATTTCATTCCACTCCTTGACCACTCTCTTCCACAACTCATGCACTCCTTTAGGGGTATTGATATGACGCTGTACCAGCAGTCAGGGACACAACATGCACCAGAAGTCAAAATAAACATTTAATCATAAGGCTGAAAACTGTAAGCCTCCTGGTAGCAGTCTCAACAAATTATATCTTCAAAAACATCCCAATAAATATACAGACAGTACAGAACAAAGGGCAGGGACTAGCTCAAGCTATCAATACAACAATAGTCCAACCACTGTAATGGGGAGGAGAAGCATGGAAGCTGGCAAAAGTGACGAAATGGGATCAATTTGTGATGATCTAGATCAAGATCAGATCTGACAATGCCCAATTTAACATAACTGAAAGGGGAAAGGAAAAGAAGCATGGAGGGATGTCAAAAGAAGCATGAAATGCAGGGAAGTGCTAAAAGGGGAAAAAAGGATCTATGAATGGAATCATGCTAAATGGAGCTGAAGCAAATGGAGAAGTGGCAATCAGAGACATCCAGAGGAATGATGGAACAAGAAGTTGAATGGTGGAACTGGTGGCACCAAAACATGCCTCCCAAAAGGGAAATTGGACTATCAAATATGTTCTGGAGGCTGGGAAGTTGACAACAAAGAGTCAGGTGTAGATAGTGGTCTGTGCACCAGAAAAACAGTATAAATAGCCCAAGTTTAGTAGAGAATAGACAGGCATTTGATAGGCAAAGGCTTAGTGGTTCCCAGGGAGTGAATCACCTAGGCTAGAGTTTATTGAGCACCTCTTATTGGAAGTCTATTGGTAGACAAAGGCTTGGTGGTTTCCAGGGAGTGAACTACTTAGGCTAGAGTTTATTGAGAACCTTCTTCTGCCCATCAGGATATTTGATATTCTGTGAAGCACTCAATACATCAAGTTTTTATCATCAAGCACCAGTATGGATTAGAGGTCACTTTCTAAGACTTCAAGAAAGCTCCAGAACTATCAGTAATACTTACACCAAGTACTACAGTATCTCATACTCCAAAAGTTTGCGCTTGATGTAAATCCAGAGATGTTCAATGGGATTGAGGTCAGGGGATTGGGCAGGCCAGGATATCACAATGATGTTGTTATCAGAAAACCAGGTTGTTGCCTGTTTGGAGGTGTGTTTTGGGTCGTTGTCCTGCTGAAAATATTGTTCTTCCTCCTCCATTTCCAACTTCTCAAAGCTTTCCACCACTCTCTCATCCAAAATCTCACAATACTGTGCAGCATCCATCTTCCCCTGAACTTCTATGAGCTTCCCTACTCCATTCCAACCCATGCAGCCCCATACCATTAAAGTGTTTCCCCCTCCATGCTTGACAGTTGGTGTAGTGGTGCGGTCAGATAGTAGTTCTCCTGGAATTTTCCACACATATACCTTCCTATCTGATCCAATCCAATTAATCTTTGTCTCATCACTCCACAAAACCCTTTTCCAATCCTCCACTGTCCAGTTTTCATGATACTGAGCAAATTTGAGCCGGTTTGCACGATGAGCAGCTTTGAGCATAGGAACTTTCTTCTTTGTTGCTAAGCAAAAGCCTGCCTTCTTCAATGCATTTCTGACTGTCTGAGGATTGACAGGACTAGAGATGACAGAATTAATGAGCTGTGTAGCTTGAACAGCATTATACAGCTTCCCAGTAGTAATTTGACGAATAATAGACTGTTTGTCACGTGCTGTAAGCTTGGAAGGACAACCTCCAGGATGATTCTCTTTGTTGCTCTCCAGCTCTTTGCTAATCCTCCCCACAGTGCCCTTTCCCAGGCCAGTTTTTGCTTGGATTTGATGCTGAGAATACCCCTCATTGAGGAGAGAAGCAACAGAAGAGTGATTGGCAGCCAGAAACAGGTCGCATGATGGTGGTAGAATGTCAAGAAGGTGATTGATTGAAGTTGAACATGTCAAATTAGTACAAACAAGGTCACATGACATTGTTTATACTTCTCACAAGGTGCTTCCATCTTCTACTGCTGAAAAGTATTGAGAAAATATGAAAATTAAAATGAGTCAAAAAACTGCCCCAATGATTGAATATTTTGTTTGATTTATTAATCTGCGAGTTCTTGTCCAAATCACATGATTTATATGTCATTATAAAGCCACGATGTAGTTGTATGTCATGTGAATTTCTACGATCTTTTGCTTACATAATTGTTGCACACCATGTGAATCTTTCCAAAAAGGCCAAACATTGAGGCAGTTTTTTGAGCCAGTGTATATTCTGGAGATGGCCATTGAGCACAAGACCACTGGAGCAATCTCACTGTCTCAATGGGCATTTTTCAAGCAGGTGCTTGAATAGTTTGGTTTGAAACACTATAAGCCTCATGCTACCCCATTGCTTACTAGCATATAACTCACAGAAGAAATGGCACCCCAAAACAAGTCTGACAAGAAATTTACAAAGGACAAGCCATACAGAAAACTACTTGGATTGCTGATGTGGGCTCAGATTGCAACATGGCCTGACTTGTCATATGCAGTTGGAGTATTTGCTTGATTCCAGATTAACACTGGCCCACCCCCTGGAATGCTTTGATCCATGTGGTTGGGTATGTAAAGAGGACTCTGAATTACAGATTAATGTACTCCAAGGAACTGTGAGGGTTGCTCAAACCTATCAGATTTGTAAACACTAATTATGGAGGAGACATCAACATGTGAATGTCTACAGCAGGCTAAATGTTTTTAATGGCAGGAGGGGCCATGTTATGATCATCAAAACAACAGAGCACTGTAGCCCTCAGCACAATGGAAGCTGAGTATATGGAAATGACTTGCAAAGCCCATCAAGGGCTATAGATGCACAACTTCTTGTGGAGACCAGCTTACCTTAATCACTCCCAGTCGACCTCAGGGCTGACAACCTGTCCTCTAAGGCTCTAGCCAAGTCTACCAATGGCCACTCATGCACCAAACACATTGACATCAAGTACCATTATTTCCAAGAATAAGCACATAATGGAGATATTTAAATCAAGCACATTTCCTCCACTGAAAATCTTGCTGACTTATTTACCGAGTTGTTACCTCATGTCACACATGAATACTTGGTTGCCCTACTTGGCCTCAAAAATTAATGTGGTTCAGCATGTCAGGGGGAGTGTTGAGGTATAGACTTTGCTTTACTGCTATTTTCTCTCTTTGCCTCAGTGTGCCACTCTCTTGACTTCCATGTTTATCAGTCTTTGCATCAAACCTTATTTTGGAGCACCTATATTTTATTTTTCATTGTACAGCCACCCTCAGCTGTTTATATTACTTGTGAGACTCTGAGTGTAAGCTCTGACTGCAGTTACTTACCAGACCTCATAGAATACTTATTGTATTTTTTACAGGTAATAATACAGCCTTCTCTGTCTCCAATTGCATATGCATGTTGACCTAGCATTTCTCAAAATAATGTCATTGACTTTGAGATGATCCAGAGAAAGTAGAACATACAACATCTATAGAAAAGTAGAGCAGGATGTTAGACATTGAAAAATTGCAAGAAAAATGGCCAAAGCATACCAAGAGAATGAACATGAGGATTTCTGAGACACCTGTGATGGCTCCAGCTACAAAATTGGCAGCAAAAGAGAAGGCTGTGCTGTAGTAGCACACAAGTTGTGTTGGCAAGTAGCTGATGAGAAATTTAATGGTGAGGGAGAAATTACATGAGGGGGCAGAATAGGACAATAAGTGGGGTATATTAATCACTGTGATGGACAGCAGTTATCAGGAGCATGGAGATAATGAGTGGGAGTATTGATTGCTGTGATGGACAGTGGTTACCAGAGATTACAAGCAATGCCAATGATGCATGACATCAACAAACCATGTGCACAGGCCTGGGCCTGATGTCTCTGAACCACTCAGTTTTTGCACAATATTCTATTTTTATTGGCAGTGTGGGAGATTTAACATATTAGCATGATATTGTCTGGCATAAAGGCCACCCACATTTCTTTTGCCATACTCTGTTTTGTTGCTTTTTTCCCAAATCTTTTGTGGTTAGTTGCTAGACAGTCAAGCTTTAGTTGTTGAGATAGTGCAGCTTTAAACTTGTTAGTAATTAATTTGTCTGTGAGGATCTTACAGGGTCAGCATCTTTAGCTATGATCCACTAACATCTAGTTTTCCATATTATGTGGGCTGCTTCTGATATTATTATGGTCTTAAACCTCCTCTTACCTTTATCATCTCACCTATGTTATTTGTCTGGGCCATGCTTTCAGATAGTCTTAGGTGTCTATTCCTGGAGTCCTCATAGTTGAACCAGACCTAGCCCTAGCTGCTGCATTTCCTTTGCTGTCTCTTGTATTGGAGCTATCTGTGAATACTGAGACCATTGTTGGGTTGGTGTTCCCATGTCTGTCATATATGACATAGTCAGGGGAATTTATGTCCCTGGATGTAAAAACCCAGAATGCATCTCCTAGAGATTTTCTTGTTGTAATGTTTAGGTTGAATGGGTACCACTCCTCATCCTGGAGGAGTTCCTCCTTTTCCAAGCTCATGTGTCTTCTGACTTCTTTGGTAGTGGAGTTCCACTTTTGGGGGAGTCTTGAAATATATTCTTTTGCAGCACTGCTGCATTTATATGGGTTTTTTCATCCTAACACTCTGCATTCATAGCACTGCATGCATCTGTTAGAATCTGGCCAGTCTATCTCGAAGTACCTAGTAAGTAACATGTAAGTTAATCCCTCAGAGTGTGTCAACGAACTATATTAATGAATACCTAGTAAGTAACACGTAAGTTAATCCTAGGTATTATAGTTAGCGATCTGTGTGTATGTATAAAAGTAAGCAATGTGTACCCTCAGAGCGTGTCAATGAACTGAGGGTACTGGGTGTCCGTAGTACGTCTAATATAGGTATTTGTAGACAAAGCAGTCCGGTGGCCAGGTGTGGCCTTTGTGTTGTGATGTGGTACCCCGTCACAATATCACATTGTTTCAACAGCATCCACAGTTCTTTCTTTTCTTATGATGGTTGTTTAGTGCTGGGTCCAGGCTGCATCTGAGCTGGAGCATCTCTCCTACCATCTTCACTCTGTGTGTTCTGTATGTATATCATTGTGACTAAGTTTATCTGGAGCTTCTGGGTCTGTTTGAGGCCTACATGCATCTACATGGGCATTTTTTCCTTCAGAGAGTTACTCAGTAGTATTGGGCAGAAGCTTATTTTATGTTTTTTTTTTTTGCCACTTTCAGCATGTTTCATGTTGACAGGGGGAGACAGTCCTCTCCTGCCCTCATGTCAACTGTTATGTTTTTTAAAAAGATATTTTGGAATATATTCGCATTCCCTTTCAGTTTCTTTTCCAGTTTCTTTGCTATGATCTTATCTGTGACAAATGCCCATCTTGGATGGTCAGAGTCTATTTTCATGTACCTTTGCACTTTTATGATCTTGATTGCCTCATTTTTCATCTGTAGGTCAAGAACTTTGCAGCCTCCTTCCTTGTAGGAATGTCTCAGTGTATTCATTCCAATGGTGGGTTTGGATGTGTTATTCCATATGAAATTTCTTATCATCTTTGTTAGTAGGTCCTTGACTTGCTTTAGCATCCCTTGAACACAGGTATGGTATTGAGTCCTTTTACTAACCACTATACCAATGATCAGCTATCTGCTTTCCATTGTCAGGTTCTCTTTATTCTATCTCTTCAGGTCTTTTGTCACTGCTTCAATGGTAGGTGTCCACATGCTTATGTTATTGATTTCATTTCTGATAAAGGTATCTAGAAGTCTTGTTGCCTTGCCATTCCTGGCTATCTTTATTTCTGGAGGTATATTCAGGCTGTTTGGTGCAGTCTTTCTTGTAGTTATTACCAAATTGTAGAACTCAGGTATTTTCATAAGGACTATAACAGTTTTAGATATGTTGAAGTTTGCACCCAATGCTCTACACCACTTTTTCAGTAGGCCTTCCAGATCCTAAAAGCTCTTATTTTCTGCTAGGTACACAGTCATATCATTTGCAAACAAGGGAGTTACAAGCCTGTTTACATCATCACCCAGAGCTAGTTCAGAGAGGCTGGATTCACATAGCATCTGGGCCAGGGATTTGATTGTGATGGTAAATAGTAGGCATGATAGGGGGTCTCCCTGCCTAATCTTTCTCATGACTTGAAATCTTTTGCTTATCTCTCTGTTTAAGATTATGCTTGTCTAGGCATCACTGTAGAGAGCTTTTATGGTGTTGATGAAGCTCTGCAGGAAGTTAAACTTTTCCAAGAACTTGAGGATAAAGGTGTGCAGGATGCGGTCATAGGCCTTCTCTTGATCTAGGATGACAATCAGGCCATTCTTTTTTGTGAGATTGCACTATTCTATGGGTGGAGTATGCTAGTTTAGTCTGGTCCTCTATTCTCCTACCAGACATGAAGCTAGCCTGGTCCTGGTGGATTATCATTGGTGCAACATCTTTCAGTCTATTTCTAAGTGCTTTTGTGAATATTTTATAATCTGTGTTTAATACTATAATTGGGCAATAGTTACCTATATCTGTCCTGTCACCCTTTTTGTATATGGGGCAGAGCCATCCTTCTGCAAAGTTGGTGCCTCTAGTCATACTATGAGTCTGGAGATCTTTGAACACTATAGTCAGGGCTTCAACTACATTGAAAGTTGAGGGGTTGTCTCCCAGATCTTCAGGTTGTCTATTTGCTAGTTTTTTGCACAGCTCATAAACTATGCCATCTAGACTAGTGGCCTTGCCTCTTTTTAGTTCATCTATTGCCTTCCTCACTTTCTCCTGTGTTACAGGTCTATCCATCTCACTTTTCTGGTCAGAGGTGATGGTAGAGTGGATGTGCAATAGTACATCTTCTATTTCTTGCTCATGTGCTTAAATATTCATCAGTTTGTCCTTGTTTTGGATACTGTTGTGGTAGTTTCTAGCTATCTTGCCATTTTTTTTGACTTCCTCTTAAGATTTGTGCTATTCCAGCCTGGTTTGCATAGAGCTGTTATTTGGTCTCTTGTTTTAATCTTCTTATTCATTCTTATCCACAGTTTGGTAAGGGTTTCCCTATTTAGAAAGTAGTTTGTCACTACCATATCTCTTGCTCCAGCAAAATGGACCATCTTAAAGTCTTGTATTCTTTTGTCATATATTGCCACTTCTTCTCTCTTCATGTTCTCATCCAGTTGGTGATCATTCAATACTCTGGTCCTGTCTTTCCATAGGGCAAATATCTCTTTCTGTATCCTTAGTTTGAGGGTTTTTGAGTACTCTTGGATCTTTCCGAGTACTTTTTGCTTGAATTGCTTATGTATAGTTTGTGGGTTGAACAATTCACTTCATTCTTCTGAGGCTTTTTGGAGGTCATCAGGTGCTTAACTCCTATCTTGTTTATTATCTTGAGTAGTGTTTCATTCTTTGTCAGGAGTATGGGCATAGCATATCTACCTATTCTCATGTATAGCTTCTATGTGTTCATAAATATTATTGATACTATTGAGTGGTCAGTATTGATTGCTGTTCTTTCTATTTTCCATTCCCAGCTAAAGGAAGCTAGGTCCTTGTTTATGTAGATTTGGTCTATGCAGGATTGGATTGGCCTATTTTGCATTTGAAAGGAGAAGTCCAGGCAGGTTGGATTCTCCCTTCTCTACTCATCTATCAGGTCCAGGCAGGATTTAAGATCAATCAGCAATTCCACTGTATCTGCTGGATCTGTGTGGGCTGGCAGTCTGTCTACAGCTTCTTCTACCATATTCATGTCATCTAACAATACATTTGGTCTTGGTATTTGCAGCTGTGTGCTCCAGTTTTTCTTAATCTTCTGCTAGAAGGTCTTGTTTCTATTAGGGTCATTTGGAGCATAGACATTCAGACAACTAAGTGTGAATTTGTCATGCCATGGTATTTCCAGGATCATTGCTCTCCCTGGCTCCAGTTCTCTGAACCTAATGTGTTCCCAGTTCACCAGTTTCTTACTTATTATATTTTGTGTGGCATCCAAGCCTCTACTCTTCATGTTTAGGGTCACAAGTTTTATCACTCTTTTTTTTGTTTCAGAATCTGTCCTTGTATATGGGTAGGAGGAAAATTATTCTCTCTCCCGATCCTTTGCTGTCACTATTGGTAGGAATTTCTTCCTCCAATATTGATGCTCAGTTTTGCCATAATCTATCTCCAAACATGCTTAAGTTGTCATTGGGGACATGGTTGATGGTTGGGCTGTTAGCTCCTCCTATCTGAGTGGGGTAGTAGCTGTTGCTGAGGTTTATCTCACTGTTTTGTATTTGTATGCTTGTTGTGTCAGGTTATAGGGAGTTGGGCAGTGCATCTGGCTTTCACCTTCTGCTTTAGCAAGATCACTGCCTGGCAGTGCCCTTATAAATATAATGCCATCTGACAGCTGCCTACATTAGTAAGGAGGTTACACTGGGATTACCTGTTGTCTGAGGGCCCAGTAAATTCATCTCAGTGTTTTAGTACTCAAGGTGTGTGAGAAGAGATTTATTTATAAACTTTCATACAAGGAGTCAGAAAGTGACTAGATCAGCAACAGTCATATCTGAAATCAGAGTGGTTTGTAGTTGGGAAAGCATGGCTGCCTGTCCCTCAGTACCTTCCTCTGGCCTGTCCCCACCTCCTCTCTATTGGAGTTTTAGAGGGCCAGCTCAAGGGGGTGAATTCCACTGTTTCCTCAATTTTGTCTCTATATTGCCTAACCAACCACTCAGCTTGGAGTACTCCCAGTGTGACTGGGCATGGTTGGCCCCTTTACAATTGAAGCAGTGGAGGTGCTGCTCTTCTTCTATCAAGGAGGCAGTCTCATAGTCCATGTTGATGAACTGGATGGACCTGAGATTTTGGAGAAGGGCAAAATAGCTGGTCCATGTGATAGGCAGGGAGTCTCTAGTGTAAATGTTCCATCTTGGTTTTTTTGTGCCAAACCTAGTAGCTCTGGTGACAGTATCTTCCCTTTTGATGAGCTTAACTTCAATCAATGAAGTAATTTCCATCACTGGGTTTGAGTAATGCTGAAACATCATATCATCAATCAGTTTGCTCTTGAGGAAGTTTATTGCTTCTTCATTCTGTGTCAGGGTTTCTCTCCCAATGCAGGATGCCTCAAATTCTGATTCCTTTATAACCTCAGCATTTTTAATACTTAGAAATACTTGGAGAAGCCTTTGATAGTGAACAGGAATCATGGTATGGGTGGGTAGTAGGGTAGCATGAATGCTATTGCTTCCAGCATGGAGATTATTGGAAAGGCCATCAGTGTGGCATATGCTTGCTCCAAGACTAGGAAGTGGTATGGTGGGTTTTGTCACCCAGTGTAGTGGTGAGAGGGTAGTTCTTTTTCTTGTTGAGGTGAGGAGACCTTCACTTTTTTGCCCATCATTTTTTTTGATCAGGGTTCTCATGTTTTTCCCTACCATTGTGAGATCAGCTTGCCTGCTTCCCTGCCAGTCACAAATCCACAGTTTGGAGGGAGGGTAGTTGTCAAAATATACACACTGGGCTGGGAGGAGATTGTACCATGGCAAGGTTGACAGGTGAACAGTTGAGAACCTGTTGACTAAGGTGAGGGCCCTAATTAGGTCCAGCAGTAAGGCAGGGCCTGAAGGGGCATTGGACTGACTGCCTGTCTGAGTCTCTGCTGTGTCCATGAGGAGGCTTTGGAGGCTTGGTTCTGGGTCAGTTATTGACATTGATACTTTTCTAGTGTTTTATTATCTATGGAGGGTCTGTGGCTCTTGCCAAGTTTGTATCACTGTTGGGTATGTGGCTGGCTTGTGTCAATGGAGATGGGGACAAGGTGGTGAAAGCTCAACCATTGTGGTGTCACCCTTACCATTGTGGTCTCAGATTTCTGGCCTCAGAGACTCTGGAAGTGGCTGCTGAGAGGGTGTGGACATCCTGAAGTGGGAAGGGATGGCCACCTCTAGGTCTGACTCCTCCATGTCTGAGAGTAGGTTAGTGGAGGTGTTTATCCTCTTCCAGTCATGTGCATGTACCCTTTTCTGTTTCTCTAGGCTCACACTCTGGAGGTGTTTTCTGATATCATCATGGAGCACCATATCAATTTCAGGTTCCGATGTGGGTATTTGTATGTTCACCTGGTGGCCTAGAATCAGGGTAGGGTGCAGGCCCTTGTGAAGCCTCCTGACTGGTCATTGGGTCTGCTGACATGTGCCCTGCAGTTATGGTACTCATTTGTATCCTGGTGGTCCATGCTAGTAGGATTTTGCTCTGTGGGCATGCATTCATTTGAGAGTGGCCAGCTGCAGACTGCGGGCATGTTACCCCATAGGATATATAGCATGAAAGTTCATTTACCTGGTTGTTCTGAGACATTTCAAATGGTCTGGTCTGCTGGGGTGTAGACCTGAGCTTGGTGGCTCCGCTATTTGATCAACCTGCTAGGCAGGGGCCTGTATCAGAGGCATACCAGTGGGTAAGGCATGGTCACATTGTGGCTGTGCACATGGTGGTATGAGATCAAGGAGCCCCCGTCATATACATCATATTTATTGTATACATATCTTATAAAAAAAAAGTAAAGAAATAAAGAATGAAGAGAAGAGTAAATAGATGAAAAAGGGTAAAATCATAAGAGTCGGGGATGGTGCATGTGCTGCTACGATTTCAGTTTTTTTCCGTGGATATCTCGTTTCAGTTAGTGAACCGTGCTATAGCAAAGTCAGATACATGATACATAATCTGCTTACATAAATAAAGGAATGATAGAAATCAATGTACAATTATCTATCTCGTAGTCAAGCCTGACTACTATATGTCCGAAAAGGTAGACAAACAGAAAGTAAGATAATCAAATCCGCAACGTGAAATTTTTTTTGGATCAAAAAAAGTTCATTTAATAAATGACAACAACTATTCCCTCTAGCCGACTTGAACGACTGACCTCGTCATGGTACACTGTCTGGAGCAGGAAATACTAGTGACGCGCTCTACCACTGAGCTAAGAGGGACATTGCTGATAGTGCCCCGCGGGAGTTTATGTTAAACCGTGCTGTGGGAGGTAACCCTGGGTTGGTAGACGAATATACTTTTTCTTACTTGTGGATTACTCTTTTTTTTGGGCTCGGGTACATACTAAGAAGCAAAGACTTGGACTTGGACTGATTGGGTTGATTCAAGTGATCCATGACATGACAGCAACGCAACGCAGAAAGAGTAAAAGAAGAAGGAAGAGGAAGAGGAAGGAATGACATGGCATGAAAGGTCATCAGATACATGAACGGAACGAGGGACGAGGACCCAACATAACACGACGCAAACGCAAATGCAAATGCAAAACGTAACACGACGCAACTAGTAGGGTAAAAGTAAAAGACTAAGAAAAGGAGAACAACAAACAAAAAAAAACGACGACAAGCAGGGATAACGACGAC
>QFEW01001392.1:0-15612 GCA_003316525.1 Termitomyces eurrhizus
GTGCGGCAAGGTTTCCGGAGCCGGTGCCGAGCCTGCCGTTGATGCGCCTAACCTGTATGGGGTCCTATCAACACTCAATGGAACAAAGCAGCACTGCTTGACCACTACAAACTGAGTTTGGAAAAGAATCTACTTATAAAAGTATATCAGTGTGACCCCTTTTCAACTAGCTTGTAGGAGTGGCAGGTTAAAACGAACTTACTAGACAGACAGTGGAGACAGTCAAAAATGACAGTAGGAAGAGCAGAGGAAGAAAGACAAGAGATGAAAGGAGGCAAAAACTCTCAGACATCCATGACCAACCAGATTCAAACTCTGGCTCTCACCTCTAGCACAAATGCTAATAGCTCTACTATTTCAAATGCAGATGCAATGGATGTTGACACTACACAAAAGCAAGGCCTGCCAACATATTATAACTGTAACAAGATGAGACATATTGCCTGAAACTGCCAATCTCCAAAAGTGATCAAAGTAGTAGAGGTTGGAGAAATAACAGATGAGATGAAGAAAGCAGTTACAGCACAGCTTTGTGAACAGAGTTTTTAGATAGCCCACTATGTGGCTAAATGGCAGGGCTGACAGACAATTTTGATTTAAATATTAACTCAATTATTTTTGTATATAGTCAACATGAATATTTTATACTAAAATTAGAATTTAAGGCTAAAAAGGAGGAAAAGGAGATGAAAATAGAGACAACAGATAGGAAACAGACATCAGTAACAATTAAAGTAAAGCTGCAAAGACTGGATAATCAGGAAGCACTATAGGTTGAAGGATTGTTAGATTCTGGAGCAACAAACATGTTTATTAATAGAGACTTAGTCCAAAAAAACAATTTGCCCATTGAAAAACTACCATGGTCCATACTTATATTTAACATTGATGGAACCAGGAACATAAATGGATTGATAACAGAGTTTGTGTCTTTAACTATAAAATACAAAAATTATTTGGAAAAAGTCTTTTTTTACATTGTGAATATAGGGAAATCAAACATTATTATAGGACATAACTGGCTTAAGAAGCATAATCCTCATATTGACTGGCAAACTGGAGAAGTAACTCTAAACTGCTGCCCCAGTTCATGTGATAGGAGAAGAATAGAAAAACTTAAACAAAAGGCAAAAAAGTGAAAATGTGCAAAAAAAACATAAGAGGGGCAAAAAACTGAAGAGGTTGTAGAAAAGAATGAAATGATTAAGAAGGAGAAAAAGTTTCAATAAATAAAAGAGAATCATCAATATATACAATTTTTTAATCCTGAGATGGGCTGTTTTGATGCACTATTTTTTAAGAAGAGCCATGTATCAAGATCTGCAGTCCTCTGAATCAATATAATGACTAGCATATTCCAAAAAATTGCTTAACAAAAGAATGAATAGAAGCAAAAGAAATGATCCTGAAGCATCATTACATACCATTCTGCCCAGTTTTCAAGAAACAGGGATTTAATAAACTACTTTCAAGATGACTGTAGAATCATGCAATCAATATAGTTCCAGGTGCAAAATCTAGTAAATCTTTAAAAGTATACCTACTAAGCCCATATGAGCAGAAAGAGCTTGACAAATTTCTTGATAAAAACTTAAAGAATGAAAGAATTAGAGAATCTAAGTCACTGTGGAGATTAGATTTCTTTTTTATGAAGAAAAAAGACAGAAAATTAAAACCTGTACAAGACTACTAAAAGCTAAATGCAATAACAATTAAGAATGCATACTCTTTACCTCTTATCTTAGAAATCATTAGTAAACTCTGCCATGCAAAGTTTTTTTCAAAAATAGACATACACTAGAGATTCAACAATATTAGAATTAAAAAAAGATAACAAATACAAAGCAGCTTTTCTGACAAACCAAGGATTATTTGAACTCACTGTCATGTTCTTTGGATTGTGTAATTCACCAGTAACATTTCAAACTATGATAAATAACTTGTTAAAGGACTTAATACTTTGTGGCGTAGTTTATATGGATGACATTCTTGTATATACTAAAATACTGACAGAACATTGGAAAGTTGTATTCAAAATCTTAAATATTCTTGACTGAAATAAACTGTACCTAAAACCAAAGAAATATGAATTTGAAAGGAGAGAAATTGAATATTTGGGAGTTGTAATTGAAGATGGAAAAGTGGCAATGGACCTGACAAAATTAGCAGCTATCAACAAATGACTGACATCATGCACCGTGAAACAGACACAGTTATTTTTAAGTTTTTGTAATTTTTATAGAAAGTTCATAGAAAAGTTTGCAACAATTGAGCAACTATTATACTATACAACTAGAAAGAGAAATGGATTCAAATAAACAACAACATGTGACAGGGTGCTTCTTATGCTAAAAGATAAATTGACCTCTTCTCTGATTCTTTCCTTAGCAACAGTTGACAACTCCTTTAAGATCAAGACTGATGCTTTTGATTACGCCTCAGAAGCCATACTTTCACAAAAAATAGACAATGAGTGGCACCTGATAGCTTACTATTCAAAAAGTTTCTCAGCAATAGAGAAAAATTATAAAATACATGATAAAAAAATGTTAGCAATTATAAAAGCCCTAGAAGAATGGAGATACCTTATATAAAGAAGCTATCACACAATAGAAATATAGATAGATTATAAAAATTTGAAGTATTTTCTAACAGCACAAAAGTTAAATAGGTGATAGACACAATGGTCAGGATTACTTATGAACTATTAATACACCTGCAATATAAACCAGAGAAGGCCATGTTAAAATCAGATGCTCTCTTTCAGAGGTCAGATCATAAAGAGGAGGTAGAACATGACAATAAAAGAGTAACTCTATTATCAGCAGATTATATCTCAGTGCTATATATCTGAAGCATGGTAATTATAGCTACCAAAGGAGATAATATAATAGAATTGATTAAAAACCAAGGCCAGATACTCTTCAACAACAGCAATAAGTTTGCAGAATAGAAGAAGGATAATGGATTAACATTCAGAAACAGACTAGCAGTAGTGATAGACAACAATATCAAAAGAAAAATATTGGAACTATACTACAATTCCACAATTGATGGACATCCAGGAAGAAATAAGATAAAAGAAATGATCTTGAGAAACTATTGGTGGTCTAAAATAATAGAATATGTAAATAAATTTATTATCAACAAATGCAGAAAATATCAACAAACAAAGACGTTTCCACAAAAACCATGAGAACTCCTATCTTTTAATATGATTCCTGAATTCCTGTTTCAGATTATCTTCACCAATTTTATTATAGGTCTACCTATTTCAATGAGATATAATGCAATTATGGTGGTTGTCAATTGATTTAGTAAGCATATTTTTGCTATCTCATGCAACAAAGAAATCAACTCTGAAGGAGTGACATGATTGTTTAGAAACTATGTCTGGCATTATAAGGGATTACCCTATATAGTAATTAGCAATTGAGAGGCTCAATTTGCATCTGCATTCATAAAGGAACTGTATAGATTAATTGGAATAAAACATAATTTATTAATGTTCCACCATCCACAAACTGGTGGTCAAACAAAGAGAGTTAATCAAGAAATTGAGCAATACCTAAGACTTTTCATTAACTATTAAATTTGGGCAAAATAGCTTATCTTGGCAGAGTTCTGCTATAATAACTGTGTCTCAAGTTCAACAGGTTATTCCTCCTTTTACATCACTAAAGGACAAAATATGAACACTGGATTAGACCCTACTCCACATACACAAACTCCTGAAACTCTCAAAAACTTTGCAATGCAGATGGAGAAGATAAAGGAGGAAACACAGGCCACACTAAAAGGCAGCAGATGATATAAAATGGCTTTACAATTGAAAACACATATATAAGGAGTATGATATAGGGGATAGAGTCTGCTTAAACATGGAGCACATATTCACCAGTAGACCAAAGAAGAAATTAGACTAGAGAAACTTGGAACCATTTAAAATAGTAAAAAAATACTCACTACATGCATATAAATCAAAACTGCCAAAGTCTTGGTGTATGCATTCTACATTCAACATATCCAAATTTAGACGGTATAAACACAATGAATTCAACTGATCTATACTGCACATTATGCTCAATGTGAGAGGAGAGAACTGGGAGCCCAATGAAATCATTGATTCACACTTGCACAACAGAAAGTTGAAATACTTAGTAACTTGGAAAGACCAAGCCATGTCATGAGACACATGGAAAAAGGAGGTCTGGATGCAAGATGAAGCTCTCCATTTGATCATAGACTTCCACCAAAATCATCCTGCTGCTGCACAAAGAATCATATTTATAAAATACAACTTTTTATTTTTTGTTTTCATTTCTAAGCCATTAACAGAGATAACGGCCTCTACTACACTCATTTGAAGCACTCACCTTGTCAGGACTAAGTTTGAACATAGAGACTAGCATGTGCTCACTGTCTCTATATCCCTATATGTATCCCTATTTTGATTTTACTCATCCCTATTTTTATTTAATATTAAAAGGACTTTCATTCATTTTCTATACATAGTAAACATGGACTACCTTGACTATTCTAGTTTAGTATATAAGTAGACCTGTATTCAATAGACAAGCTTAACTTCAATATTGTTGATTTTCAGATTTGATTATTTAAGTTGAATCCTGACATCTAGCAGGACAACTATCTAAGTGATTGCTCTTTAGGTGCACAGTCTGACCAATGAAAGAAAGTATCATCTCACAGAGTAACCTTTAAATAGTAAAACTTTATCTACAATCTCATGCTACAATACATTGCTACTCAAATCACTTCTTCTCTGTCACCCCTCAAGGTGAAACCTTGTGCCCAGTGAGAATTGGGTCTGGACTCAGTGGGAAATATCCAAACTCTTTGGCTTCTGTCAGGTTTTTATCTCAACTAGCTGTGACAAGAAATTGTCCATGGATTCAGAAAAATTTCTGATGTTTTATGAAAGGCAATGTGACTGTAAGTACTAATCGTCTGTGTTAATCCCATCTGAATTTGTCTAGTCTGAGTTTTACAGATCATATATTTTGAATACTACTATATAATAATCTGGTGCTATTTAAATGCAATTATATCCATCTGTTATTGTACATACTAAAGAATCCTAGTTTTTAAGGTTTTATTGTACTATACAGTTGTTTCCCTTGCTTTAAAGGCCTCAGAAGTGTCCAACCTGGCATAGAGAATCCCTAGACTTGTTTTCTTTGGATCTTCCTCTGCCAGGTGAGTAGTTATTATGATATTGTTAGTATATACTCTAATACACTTTGGATCTCTCTCTGCCAGCTGTGTGACTGAGCCATAGCCTTCAGAGGTTGCCCTTACAGGAACCTTATCAGAACTCCTCACACATCATGCATGCCAGGCACTGGAGATGGTGTTGTACTGTGTAACATCCAGTGCACCCAACCACAGTTGGTATCATCACTGGTCAGCTGGACTAATCATGCATACACCTATGAGGTCACTTTCCTGGCTCACATATTCTTTGCTGACCACTGGCTACAGCCAAAAGCTGTGGCAATCAACAATGAGAAGTTCCAATGCCTTGATTAGTACAGGACTTCCCCATCCATTGTTGAGTGGAATGAGTGGTGTGAGGCCACTATTGGCAACCATCAATGCCTAATGCTTCAGCAACAGGACAACTGTCATAGTTTTAATGATGCATTCCAAAATGAAATGTATCTTCTCATTGGGCAAGACCTCCATGCTATAAACTGTGGATTTGCCACTATGTGTTTGATAATAGGGCTCTTTCTGAGCCTGATAAATCTATAATAGGTCAAACTATTAACCCTACTCTCATACTGTCTCTATTATAGGACTATGATGATTTTCTGCCTCAGACAGAACTATCAGACACCTTCCACAAGCCTGCACTCAAGAATGAACTCCTCAACTATAACATAGACAATGCAACCACCAATCTATTCTGGGAATTTAGGAGACTCTCCCATACCTCCTGTTCCAGACTTACCAACAGCCTGACCATTATACTACTTTGAGACTATAATTCAGTCTGTTTAGAGGTGTATAGCATAGCATGCTATATGGCCACAGCCACATAGCTATTAGTTAGTAGACTTGGTGAAATCAAATTATATTTATTATAATTGAATTTAATTTACAACTTACTATAAATATTTTTGTATATGCTGCTTCATAAGCAGCTTAATTTTTGTTCTAACTACATAATGTCAATAGACCAGACTGGTCAGATTCTGTGTGTGTGAACACTAAGCTCTCACAAGACCATAACTTTGTTATAGTTGCCCTTACAGTCAATCTTTGGCAAAGGTGTTAGAATTAATGTGACTAGGACAGAGAAACAAGAATTTCTCAAAAAACAATGTATAAAATAGAATACTTCATGTAAATAGTGACATCTGGGTAAAAGAGGGAAAACACCCCATCTAGTTCCATAGCTGTCAGTCAAGGTGAGTGTTTTTGCAGTAATTGATGCACATCCAGGCATAACAGCTAGCCAATGGCCTTCACAAGCAAGAACATCCAGAATAGGTATGATATTGTGAAAATCATCAATTGAACAAGGCAATCTCTGATTATGAAGGTATTTGAGAATGCAAAACTCTTTGCTCCCATCTAGGACAGCTTTTACAGCTACATGCTGTCCTTGAGTATTCTGAGCAAAAGCAATGTTACTCTGAGGAAGCCTGAGCATCTCAAAATTCTCTTTGAAAGTGCCTTATACACTATAAAACCAGTGTTTCCCAAAAGGACCATCACTCCTGAGTCACTCCCTAGGTCCTGTCCTTCATGACTTGCAAAGGAAAAGAAATGCTCACTATGTTCTGTGTGTACTGGGTACACCCTATGTTCATAATCTCTTTCAGAAGGAAATTGGCAATACAAAGTATAGCCCTTTTCCAAGAGCCATGATTGGATACAGTTTGAATTCTACCAGACAAGCCTTTAGCAGGATAGTTGGTCAAATCTGGTATCATGTGGAAACAAAGGAGTTCACAGCACAAAATCCAGGATGTCATCATACTCAGAAGAGTTGTATAATGTAAGGGACTTACTGTTTTGTTGTAAAGCACATACATGTAATTGCTATTAAGGAGTAAGCCAGATGCCTTGTGACTTGTTATAATGCCACCACACCATCTTGATGCATGAATAAAGAGAGCAGTCTCTGATGTCATGGTCAAAAACAAGTATTCATATCACATGTTTGAAAGGAAGCCACTTGACACATGACTGGTGCAAAAATTTGTTTGACAATCAAGGGATAACCTTGCCTGAAATTTCAATTTACATGAAAAAAATAGATATTACTTATCAAAAAGAAGTGCGCTTGATGGGCCTCTGTTGACCAAATAGAGTGTTTGTATCAGTTTCATTTGTGTCATATGCCTTGTAACATACATTTGGGTTGTCACCTCTTTACATCTTCAGTTCTTCTTCCTTCATAGTAGACACTGATAGTGTAAGTTGTTAGAAGTCCAGACCAAATGTTTAATAGACTAAAAACAATATCAGTATTGATTTATGGTACTAGTTAGTGTATGTGTAAGTAAGTTTTTGGTGCACTCACTTTCAGTCTGATAGAAGTGACTAAGGGTTCATTCTACTACTGGTCCTTTATATACTATGAGTCTATATGAAAGGGAGCTTTGTTCATCAGGAACAAAGCAAATGTGATATTACCATGATATTACAGTGCCATTGTCTGTGGTGGCCATTGCACTGTCCAACATATGTAACAATACTTACATTGTTTAACACTAGTATTATTGATTGTTACTAGGTATAATAAAAATTGTTCTTCCTTCATGGTAGACACTGGCAGTTATTATTAATTGTTACTAGTGTCCACTTAGATTCTGGCTCACAGGCTATGGGTATCTTTTTTAGGATTGTCTGAGTCAAACTAAGTTACTCAGAATGACTCATTCTTTCTTTGGATCATCCAAATTCTCCAACCCCAGAACTTTCTTTATAGTGCAATTGTACTGGTCAATTGTCACAGATTCAGGGTCTTCTGATGCCACACAATTTTGGCAATGGCTAATCTGTCTGGTCATTGCTGAATCTCAAATGCTCAAATGCATCCCTTTCCTTCTGGATCAGGATTAACAGTGCCAATTGAAACATTATTGTAATCAATTGATTTCAGATGTTGCAACAATTGTGGAGACAACTATATTTTTAGTACCTGTAATTAATTGACAAGCGACACACAGCCTTCACCTTTGATGCACTTTGCCACCATATTAGCCATATCTTGGCCTTCAAAATAGGCTCCATGCAGAAATCCTGAGAGTAAGGTTATTAAGCTACATTTCATTTCAAGATGAATTATGGACTATAATAGTCTTGACTGGTCGCTTCTCCAGCAAAGTAAAGTCTTCCTAGGTTTGCCCTCATATTTTCATGGTGTTTATCTACAAAACTGGGAGGCCAGTTTGAGTATGAGCCATGGTACAATGGATCATTAAACCATCAATGGAACTTGAAAGCCAGAGGCTCAGGTATCGTAACATTAGGAAACATAGTTCGGAGAATACTAATGCTCTCTGTCTTGATTTCTTCGTCGGATAAGGCTTCAACTCTCTCCAAATAGTTGCTCTGTTACTCGCAGGTTTAAGACGCATTGCAAAAATTTCAAGGACACCTCTCACCATGACTGTTGCAAATATGATTCCATATCCAGGTAAGAAGCCCTCCATATCAAGGCTTTGCCACACAGGGTATTGTCCACGCGTGAGGTCTGCATAAAGGGCAAACTGCATATTGTCACAGAATAAGTTTCAGCTAGAGAGGCTAGGATCAGGTTCCAACCTTGGTGTTAAACCAGAACTTCTGCGGGAACTGAAAAAATATCTTTGTATACGTTTCTATTGTCATACTTGCCAAAGCTTCTCTCTTGTAATCTAGATAATTACTTAGATCAGTTCTCACCATAGCTAGCATGCGTAAAATCACCAGGAAAATCAGGTTTGAACTTGACATCACCTATTTTAAGCACACCAAGGCTGAAGATACAGATGGCATACTCTGCAGAGATCAAGGTCCCATCGTCAAAAACAGCCTTGACGCCCAAGGCCGACCACTCAATGGACTTGACGAGGGTATTCAAACAAAGTTGACCTTGTTCAAGGAAAGAATTTGCTTCCTGCTAAATGATTGTCTTATAACCACGTTGATTAATACTTAATAACTTGTCTTTGGAGAATCCACCTGCAGCTGGTTCAAAAGTCGCATTGTAGTTCTGATGTGAGAATATATAAGCTCATCCTAAGTTCGCTATTTGCATTGTTTGCAACTCACTCATGCAGTAGTGATCCCAGAAGACTGAAGTAGAGTCTGAGCATACTCCCAATCAAACTACAACCCAGTCAATCAGACGAAAATCAATAGTGTCATTGTAAAATGCTCTTACATTAAAATATTTAGTGGCTCTTTCATGAGCATCATGAGGTATCGCTCTGATGAAGTTGTATGTGCCTCTGCCTATGAGATCTACTACGTTCTTGGCTAAGCACTGACCTAAAGAGCAAATAGAAGTAAGCATGAAAGCATGAAAATTACGAAAACAAGTTGAAGAACAATGCACCACTATAATTGACAAAATTAGAGCACATTGTCTTTGGTATTTATAGAACTTTTTGAATTTTTTTTTCTATAAGCTTATATAGATTCAGTTTTCTGTTTAATAGAATATGCTTATATAAGCTGATACTCCATCAATAGTTTATGTCAGCTGATGCTCCAGCAGTAGTTTATGTAAGCTGTTGCTCTAGCAGTAGTTTATATAAGCTATTGCTTATGTAATAATTTATTGTTTGATAATCTGTTCTAAAATTGCATTTTGACATATTGATTGAGTTTATAAATTTGCTTTCTTTTAGCATTTTATACCTAGTTGTCAATCTGCTATGATGCTAAGTGTCATTGAATAAAAATTATACATGAGAGTTGTCAATCTATAACTCCTTTTATTTATGCATATTTAAAGAGTCAACTGTTATAATTTTAGTCTCTTATCTACATTACTGATACACTTAATATATTGAAATAAATAATTAGAGAGCTATTAGAAACTAAGAAACTTTAATTAATCATCTTGGATATAAATTATATCTTGTGCTTATATAGCACTAAAAATACCTACAAAAAGCAGATTCATTTCTCATTTTTAGCATAGTTTGTTGTAGTACTCAAACTATTTCTGTTTACAAGCTATAAATATGAAGCCACAATTGCAGAGAGATACATCTGTTTCTGTATACAGTGGCTCACAAAACTGTCCCAATATTTTATACTTTTTGAAAAATGATATTGGCATGAAGGATGAGAAGTACCTAAAATCCTAATTCAATCATGTAAAATACTATGGCATCATAGCTACAAAATGAATCTAGGTTTATGTAATTGAGATCAAAAGTGATAGAGCAATAGCTATTTTAAAATATTCATTCATTGAGACAGTTTTTTGAGCATCTCTAATTTTAGTATCTAGTACTTTGTATGTCCTCCATTTGCCTTGATAACTGCTTGAATCCTTCTAGGCATGCTTTTTATTAGTCTTTGGCATACCTCTGGTGGTATTTCATCCCACTTATTTGCAACCCTCTTCTATAATTTATGCATACTATTTAAGTTGCTCCTTGAGGTACTCCTAGAGATGTTCAATAGTGTTGAGATCAGGGGATTGGGCTGGCCACCAAAGGACATCAAAGTTGTTGTCCTCAAACCACTTGTCAGCCCTCTTGGAGTTGTGTTTGGAGTCATTGTTCTGTTGAAAGTAGTGGGCACCCTTCTCCATCTCCAACTTCTTAAAGCTCTCTTTTGCTCTATTATCTAAAATTTCACAGTACTGCTCTGCATTTATGATCTCCACCACTTCCACAAGCTTTTCTACCCCATTTCAACCCATACAGCCCCATACCATGAGATTATTCCCTCCTCTATGCTTCACAGTAAATGTAGTTGTTTGGTCTGAAATGCCTTCTCCTCATAGCTTCCACACATACTACTTTTCATCTGACCCAATCCTGTTAATCTTTGTCTCATCTGTTCACAACACCATTTTCCAGTCCTCTATAGTCCAGTTCTGATGCTGCTGAGCCCATTTAAGCCATAGTTATTGATGTCTAGCTTTGAGCATAGGAACTTCTCTCTTGGTAGCAGACCAATACTCCTCCTTCTTCAACACATCCCAGACAGTCTGGGAAGAGACAAGGTTAGAAATGATGTTGTTGATAAAATTGGTGGCCTGGACAGCTGTATCAAGTCTCCCAATTGAGATTTGTTGAACAATAGCCTGTTTATCACATGGAGTAAGCTTAGCAGGATGGCCTCCAGGATGGTTTTCCTTGTCCATCTCCAACTCTCTACTAATCCTCCCAATATTAGACTTCTCTAGACCAGTTTGAGCCCCAATCTGATGCAGAGAATACCCTTGAGCAAGAAGAGAAGCAACAGTAGAGTGTTGTGCAGGAGGAATAAGTTTCATGATGGTGGTTGAAGGTCAAGATGTGGTTCAACCAGCTTGAACCACTCTCAAATATATCTAAACATGGTCACATGACTCTGTCTGTATTGCCACATGCAACTTACTTGTTTCTGACTAAAACAAGAATAAACCTGAAAAATTAGAAATGCTTAAAAAACTGTCTCAATGAGTGAATATTTTAAAATGGCTATTGCTCCATCAGTTTTAATTTTAATTACATAGGCATAGGTTTATTTTGTAGCTACAATGCCATATTATCTTACATGAGTGAATCAGGATTTTAGGTACTTCTCATCCTTCATGTCAATGTCATCTTTTAAAAAGTATAAAACCTTAGAACAGTTTTTTGAGCCACTGTAGTATGGGACAACTGTTTCATGGGAACAATAGATTAGTCACTAAACAGGTGGCCTAACAGTTATCTGGTCTGTATTATTGGGTACATGCTCCTGCTCTGGAGGTTGTGGGTTCAATTCCTGCACATGCATGAGTACTGTAAAGCCCTGTGAATACAGTGTCACATGTCATACAAGAGTCTGGCCTTTATAAAGTCAGTTTGATGAGAAGATATCTCTGCTCTTGGAGGGCATATTTGGCAGTATAATCATGTGATTGGGAGTCTTGCCTTAGTAAAGTTAGTTTGCAGGGGAAATATCTCTACTCCTTATCATGGTTCTGAATAGAATTAGGATCTATCCTCAAATGCAGCAATGCACTGTGAAGATAGAAACTTAAGCAGAGAAATTGTCCTGATCATAAGCCAACCATTAGGATGGGCTATCTCTCCTCTGATTGGCTAGTCAGTGGCATTAGTCTTTGGTAGTAGGAAGGCAGAGCCAGATTGCAAAATAAAGCCTGTTTAAACAACTCCAACTCTGACAATGTGACCAGAAGCAAGTTGGTAGGCTGAAAGACAAGGTGTAGAGTGGGAACACATGGGAATCCATACTTAGGCATCAGCAAACCATATGCCCTGTAACTAGAAGCTGAATGGCCAGTTTAGTCTCTGGCTTAGTAGGTGGATGGTATCAAACCCAGGCAGTCCCTGGCCTCTAAATCAAGAGTACTAAATCCTATACCAGTTTGCATGATTCTAATAAAAACAAAGTAAGGTTTGTCAAGCAATAAATCAAACTTCTTTTGTAATTTAAACAGGGTCACATGATATCTATTTTCAGAACTTGCTTTGTGTAAAATTTTCATTTGTTTCTTTAATCCTCTATCCACCATGTCTAATGCTGAACTCTACCAATGGGTTGTTGACACAGATGTTTGAGTATTATACCTTGCTCACAGGAGAGACCTTGGTAAACTCAAAAGACAGCTGAAGAACTTGGTAAAATGCAAGCACTTCTTTCTAATATACATGCACTAACAGTTGTCCTGTAGACTGACATGTGGCTGATGGTCAGCCAGATAAAAGATGATAAGAAACTCTTCCTTGATGCCAGGAGAAGTTTCATCAACAAAGTCATTCCACTACTCCAGAGCAAGCTTTCTGACAAGGATATGACTAGGCAGTTGAAGAACAGTGCAAATAAATGGGCCCAGAAAAGTGGAAGAGGGGGAGAACAAAGTAAGGGCAAAGAACAACCTGATCTGTTGACTGCAGCTGGTCTGTCAACAGCACTGGCATGAAAAGAGCAGATAGATCATAGGCCAGCAGCAGGAGATTTATCTGGTCTGTCACCAATGTAGTATTTGAGGGCAAATATTACTTGTAGTCTTAAAAAGTTGCCTCTAATCCTCAGAAGTCATATTGATGTCGATATCTTCTATGCCTACAAAGACAATAATGAAAATTAAAGGCTTTGAAGTTAAGTCTCTATGTTTTATTTGTCTACTTATTAATACATATCATGCTATCCAATTCTTAGATTTATGTTGATAAACACTAATATATATGATTGACTTCCTCAATCATTGGAAAACCCCTCTCTTCAAACTGTTGAGAGACATTCTACTAAGCCACTGTTGGAATATCTCCCAACACAAACTCACTCAAAAGCTCAACTCATTTAAATTTGAGCTCAAGTTTCATATAAATAGTGGCTAAAATTTCTCTTTCTGCTTCAGTAATTGTGCTATTGATCTCTTTTTGACTATTCAATTTTATAAACAGTCATTGACAAAACTCTACTGTAGACCTTGGTATTGCCATGCACTGCAACGGCCCATCCCTATTGATGACTGTTATTTATGTGAGTCCTAAAGTAAGAATCCTTTTTGGAGGCCTCTTGACCACATAGTTAGCAAGTCCTCCATGTGGTCAGACCCTTACCTTGAGATTCCAAGCCGTCTTCGGCACGGTCCATGTTTGGCAGAGGCTGGGTTGCATATAGTAGGTGAAGGCTCTCTCTGTTTCTCTTCTACCTGTCATGGCACAGGTCCCATGCCTACTGATTGAAAGGGTCTCAGAAATACTGCTTGTAGACGGATTTTTCAAGCAGATGCCAGCTCAGTCGTAAACGACAAATCGGGTGACTGTTTATCATTGACCCCTCACCTTGGGTCAGTTGACGTGTATGATGAGTATCGCGCATGATATTTCTAGCGGCAGCGGAATTGATGGATACTGACCTTATCTAACATATCCTCATCGAGTTTTTTAGATGGATTAATCAGGGTGTGATAGTAGACTGGGGCCTGTGACAACACAAATACCTTTTTCCACGGCGCGTCTTTGGAAAGAGTATCATGTGCAACCGAGGTGTGCGAAGATCGTGCGCCACCCCATAGGCCAGAAAGGTCGAGGGCTGGTTGTGGTGCCAAGTGGAAAGAGTAGATGCGAAGGGGATCAGATCCGGCATTGCGCAGTTGTAGAAACTGTGCCTGTCAGTACACTAAGAATCTGACTGGTTTTCAATGCATTTGGGTTCTTCGTTAGATGCAGCCATCCGAGGCCTAACTTTGAAACAACGTTGTCTTTCTGGCTCCATACAACAGTATTCAAAATCTCTACTTGGCAAGGAAGGTTTTGGTCAATGTTAATGACATAAGAGAGCGGCCAAGCGCTTGCGAGTCTGAGGAGCATGGGGCACATGAGATGGGTATGAGAGCTTACACCAAAGCATGTCCACGCCTTGTGACATTGAGTGTTTTGAGTGTGCTTTTGATTTGTGCCAGTTTTGAGAGGTTTGCGGATTGAGCCCGCTCAAGGCCCACTGGGATCGATTGGTAGGACTAGCTGGACAATTTGCAGGTCCATATGCAGTGAGGTTGGAAGCTGTCCTTTGTTGTGTGGGGTTAGTTATCATTGGGAGGGATCTGTTTGTATATGTCTTAAATATACATCGACGCAGTAAGTAGACTCATCGGTCAGAAACCATAGCAGACAATTTGAATCTGGCTAAGGTATGCACCTATTATGGACTGTTGCAGGGCGTCCGAGATCTAGCCGCTACCAATACAAATCACGATATACACGTGACCACATCAATAGGGATGGGCCGCTGCAGTGCACGGCAATACCAAGGTCTACAGTAGAGTTTTGTCAATGACTGTGTATATAATTGAATAGTCAAAAAGAGACCAATAACACAATTACTGAAGCAGAGAAAGAAATTTTAGCTACTATTTATATGAAACTTGAGCTTAAATTTAAATGAGTTGAGCTTTTGTGTAACGATGTATGAGTTGAGTTCAGTTCTTTAGTGTTCCAAGTGTGTATGACCCAATTCTATAGCAAGAATGGCAACTACACAAGTGTAGAGACTGGTAAAGGATAAAGACTAAAGAGTTACTAAAACAAGTGTGACCAAATCATAGGCTATAACAGCCTACTCTGTTACATACTCTCCTTTGAGATTAGATACCAATCTGAAAGAAGAAAAAAAAATTTCCTACAGTGGTGCTCACTCCAGTAATGTACTCCTTCATTGCTAAGGCTCCTTCATCATCCATTGTGTCTGCTCATCTAGTCAGGTTGTCCTCCACTCCATATAGTCATTCCATCCTCCCCTCCCATGCACCCCTTCAAATTTTGTGCTGGGGTCCACCTTTCCCTCCCCTCTCCAAGAGAAAACTCTTGGATAGATCAAAGTTGACACTAATAGCATCAACTTGTAAAACATCATAAAAAAGGGTGGAAAGAGTAGGAGAACAGAGTCTTGATGCTCATATGCAAATATGGA
>QFEW01001398.1:0-11481 GCA_003316525.1 Termitomyces eurrhizus
GATGGACAAGCGTCATTATGCTGCCATTGTAGTACTTGGTGTAAGTATTACTAATAGTTCTGGGGCTTTTTTGAAGTCTTAGAAAGTGACCTCTAATCCACACTGGTGCTTGATGATAAAAACTTGATGTATTGGGTGCTTCACAGAATATCAAATATCTTGATGGGCAGAAGAAGGTTCTCAATAAACTCCAGCCTAAGTAGTTCACTCCCTGGGAACCACCGAGCCTTTGCCTATCAATTGCCTGTCTATTCTCTACTAAACTTGGGCTATTTATACTGTTTTTCTGGTGCACAGACCACTATCTACACATGACTCTTTTGTTGTCAACCCCCCAGCCTCCAGAACATATTTGATAGTCTAACTTCCCTTTTGGGAGGCATGTTTCAGTGCCACCAGTTCCACCATTCAACTTCTTGTTCTACCATTCCTCTGGCTGTCTCTGATTGCCACTTCCCCATTTGCTTCAGCTCCATTTAGCACGATCCCATTCATAGATTCTTTTTTCTCCTTTTAGCTCTTCCCTGCATTCCATGTTTCTTTTGACATCCCTCCATGCTTCTTTCCCTTTCTCCTTTCAGTCATGTCAAATTAGGCATTGTCAGATCTGATCTTGATCTAGATCATCACAAATTGATTCCATTTCATCACTTCTGCCAGCTCCCATGCTTCCCCTCCCCATTACAGTGGTTGGACTATTGTTGAGTGGATAGCTTGAGCTGGTCCCTGCCCTTTGTTCTGTACTGTCTGTGTATTTATTGGGGTGTTTTTGGAGATATAATTTGTTGAGACTGCTACCAGGAGGCTTACAGTTTTCAGCCTTATGATTAAATGTTTATTTTGACTTCTGGTGCCTGTTGTGTCTCTGACTGCTGGTACAGCGTTGTATCACCGTTCTCATTGGAAAAACCTCTGTTAGGCATTTGAGAAAAGAATAATTCAAGATGCTCAAGTATCACCAGACAATAAAGAATTTTGGGCTCATCAATGAGAGTAAAAGGTATTGGCATGACATACTACTAACAGTTCACAGTAGCCAGATTCCACTCCCAGCTACTTGCAGGGTCAAAGAGACTTAGGAATTCTAACATGTGCATGACCATCACGAGGGGGGGCAACATCATTGCTACATTTCATATTCTATGATATGGAAATCAAATGTCTAAAATCTGTCAGTTCTGTGGCACTACAAAGAAGACAAGGTCATCTCATATAATCGACATGGAAGATGGACACACATCAAGGACTGGGTAAGAGGAGATGCTGGCGAGGAGGCATCTCTCCTTTAGAGGGACCACAAAAAAGACGGCCACCAGTTGACAAGCAAGCAGCCTAGTAGAAGGACATGGCTAGCTAAAAAAGGAGAAAAGAGGTGAGGAACTGACAGACCAGGAAGTGGCTTTCCTCCAATAGCAACTCCAGATGATTAGTTGTCTTGTCAGGCAAGAGTTGCTTCATTTGGCAACTATTAGAAGAGAAGTTGGAGAAAAAGGCAATAGCGCACCTGAAAAATTTGACTCCAGGACTTCTCCATACCAAAATGAGTTTTAGGTGCGTCATCATTCCAAATTTTGCAAGCAGCATGCAGCAGCTGACAGCAGCAACCCAATTCAATGACTCTTTTGGCCAGTCTGGGCACACTGCCAGCTGGATAATGGTGAAAGAAAGAGGTTGCGCACTCCAGAAAGGTGGGAGAATCAATTATGACATGAACTTGATCACAACAGGGGGTCCACACAATACTGGTTGGGCTGTCCATCACGAAGTCTGATGAGATTCAGTTGATGCATAGGCAATTTATAGGACATGGGCAGCATGAGAGGACACTTCTCAAGGGACTTGGACTCTGATGGGGGCACTGGCCAATAAGATACACTTGACTCATTTTTAGATTGCACCAAGAGGAAGTTGACATTTGAGATCTAGTGCTTATACCTATCATCACCAAATAGCCACAAGCAATCAATGGCATCCTATTCCTTTATACATTAAACTTCTTGCATGCATCCACTTATTATTTACAGACAATACTTGTTTCTTTCTAGGCTGGCACGGTATTGGCTATTGGGCTGCACTGGCAAAGGGGTTTTTGCGCTATGATGATCTACTGAGTGTTTCCCCTTGTTCTTATTTTGTTTATTTTTGATTACTTACAAACTGATGTTTTTGGAACAAAGAGAGAGGCATTTAATTTATTTCAATATTGGCTACATCAAATTACACATCAAAATCGACAAAGTCCAAAAATTCAGAGCGCTACAGGCTGGCAACTATGCATCATACACAGGAAGGGCAGGATCACCCAAAGGAAGCAAGTCCCTGTCCTGGATGTGGTTACTTGCTTGCCACTCAAGCACATCAGTAATGTTGTCATGGAGCTCAAGCAGGAGGAGCTCATGGCATGCAAAGGTAGCAACATGAGGATGCAGGAGGGCAAGCTTGCAACCAACAATGTTGGTTGCATCCTCAATGTGGCAAAGTTGCTAGCAAAGATCTGTGGAAGGGCGGAGGGGAGTGACAGGATAGGAGAAGTTGTCCTCAAGCCAAGAGAAAGCGTCGCCAGAAACATGCATAGTGGGAGAAGGTGTCCAGAAGAGATCATACTTATCAAAAGGTCAGGAAAGAGGAGAAGAAATGAATAGGCATGGGCATACTCGAACAGTTAAAAGAACATGGGGTGTCCATTCATGGTGCTTGTCGCCGGGGGACATGGCCCTAGCTGAGGATGGGTGGATGCCATAAGAGGGCAAATACCTCCAGTGGTGATGGTGCTCACTCTGTGGCACCAAGGTTCCTTCGGACTCTGGTGCTGTGGAAGACTCGCAAGTACTGGAAAAAGAAGAAAGACTGCAAGGAGGAGTGAGGGAAGAAGTGAGAGGAAGGATGGCAGGTGAGTCGCTAGCCATCACTGGCTCAGGAATAGGGGTAGTGCTGGCCACAGACATGACAACGTTCTCAGCAGGGGGAATCTCCACAACAACAGGCAAAGGAGGAGTGGGAAAACTGGCAAAAGTAGTCAGAAAGAGAGAAGCAGACAAGAGAGCCATGCACAGGTTACCACTGGGGCCACTCTGTTGGGGGTTAGCAGTGATAGGGGGAGTGAGGCAAAGAAGGTGAGCGTGTACCATCAACAGTATATCAGTATTGACAATTGGTGCAGGCAAAGCTTCATCATCATCTCCCTTGGCATCCCTCTCAGTACTCTCCTCTTCATCAGTAGACGACTCAGTGGTGGACAACACCACAGGAGTAGCCAGCGCTTACAAGAACTCTTGCTAGGAGACATAACAACAGGCTTACATTTTAAAGGAATGGGACAATGAGGAGAGCGAGTGAAGGGTGCTGTTATGGTGGTACCATCCTGGGTAGTTGGAAGCACTAGACTGGCAGCGCTAATAACAGTAGGCTGGTGAGTGGCCGCTAGATTGCATTGCTGCAGTACAAAGTCCCGAGCATTATGAACCAATACAGTGCACTTGTAATTCTTTTGCATGATAGCATCCTTACTGTGCTCACGAGTACAAATCCCATTGAAGGCACAACTCTGTTTCAACACATCACATCGGTAGCAAGGAAGAGAGGCAGTAGGAAACCAGCAGCTCTCAGGATTATTCTCAGACCAACACTTGTCACACTGGGAAAGGAGTTAGCAGCGCTGCCAACCTCTAAAGAACAAACAAATACTTACTGTGCCAATCTTAGCCCTAAACATGTGATGTTCCAGGAGTGCAACCATAATTTTCTTTTTAGTGCCAAGCACCTGGACACCAGCAGGGAGGCCAATATCAATGACAGTAGTATTACGGCAAAAGACATAGTAGATCATGAAGCTCTGCATTGGTGAATATAGTTTGTTTAGGCACCTAAAGGTATTGAGATCAGACACTAAAGGCTAGAAACCTTGGAAAGAAACACTTATAATATACAAAGGGGCAACATGAGCAGGAAGGTTGACCTGGATAGTAAAATCAACATAGAAGTGAGAAGAAAGAAACCAAGTATGCACAGTATGCTTGGGAGGACTAGGGCGAGTGACAGGAGGGTGCTCAATAATGATGGTGAAGTCACGTGAGGGAAGGTGAGAGATGGTACGAGTTGGTCTGGGCCGAGGTTCACTGGAAGTAATGGCAATCTGTTTAATGGCCAAATGGAGAGGAGCAGTACAAGTAGGAGAGGCACCATTACAAAAAGGACTACCTAGCATGGGCAAAACAGTGGGAGAGTAGCAAATAGAGTAGAAGAAGAAGGGGCAGTAGGAGCCAACAGAGCACTAGGGAGACTGGCAATGGTAGGCAAAGTAGCAGCCAACTACTCAGAGTCAATACTGGGAATATGGGGAAAGAAGGAAAGACTTACTTCACTAACCTCTGTGCTAGCCAACAAGGTGTTGATCTCATTGGATAGCAAGGGAGCCTAATATGGGTGCTGAATCTTAGTGCCACAAAACCAAATCAAACTTAAAACTTACAAACAAATCCACAAATGGATGCAACCAATCAGCACCTTCATATTCACAGTACTGGGCCTTACACCACTCACAAACCTCAACTTCCTGCACCCAGGAACTGTCAGAGCTGCGGACCACCAACCACTGCTAATAAAGCTGCATTATGCCAGGGACAGTTCATGGCACATCTGTGGGACCAACAGACTTAGTGCGATCAAACAAATAGGAAGCTTTAGCCAGGAAATTGTGGAGGGCAGAGGCATCAAGACTAGACATGCTGAAAAGATGGGACAAAAAGTATGAGGAGGACAAGGGCTTGAAACGATTTTATAAGGTGTCAGCGGCATTATATGGACCATAGCGCAGTCAAATTAATGACAGCATTTGACTGAAGACAGTCAATTTTTCAGTTGGGGGAAGATGATAGGCTTCTACTTGGACTGAGCGCATCAAGGGACATTATAGGTTGGCCGACACTCAACATACTAGAGACTCTAGTTATCCTCTTGGAATCAGGACATCACTGGCTTTGGCATGCCACTACAGACTTTACTTATCAGTCTCATCCAGCAGTTACTAGTCTTCCAACACACACTATCAGTCAACTTCAAGGATTTAGGAGGAATAGGACCCATAGCACGAGCACAACAGTGGGGAGGTAACTCTGACCAAACCCTGATCACTTCTGGAAGGGGTTAGCCTTAGGTGCTGCCAATTGATGAGGCACCTCAATCAGAAGCCTAAAGAATCAATGATGACAGCACAGAATATACTCAAACCCAACATTTTGACTTATCAGAAATTGATACAATGTTTAGCGCCAACATTAATGCTCACAGCATCTGTTGAGGATTTTCTGACCATATCCCAGAGTGGCCTGGCCAATCGGAGTGTTACTAAAAAGTGAGCAGACTCATACAATTCTAAGTCAGTTTAGAGTCGCCATGGCCAATGAGCTATAATGCCATTGGTCACCATCATCTATGTGCTGTTGATTGCTGTTGACAAGTCACCATTAGCTGGGACCACGAGGAGAGGCACTAATTAGTAGTGCCACAAATTGACTTATGTTGGAAATGCAGTAGCAAATGGTATAAAAGATAGCTACTACACATGTATATAATAATGAATTGTAACCTATTGAGCACCCAAGTTACACTCAGCATTCAACTCATGCTAGCTTGCCTTGACTTCGTCACTAAGTTAGGCACTAGCTTCATCTTTATTGTCTTTGTTGTTTATGGTGCCACCTATGGGCACATTGCATTGCACTATTTTTCTACTTTTCTCCACCTTGCCTAAAGCTACGGCACTAATAGTCTACTAGGTAGCATCAGAGGTGCTCTTATCTAGTGCATCATTTTACCACCTCTACTCAAGCACACTGGGACTCTGTCAGGACTCCTCACAACCCTGCATGCCAGGTGCTGGAGACAGTGTTGTACTGTGTAATGTCCAGTGCACCCAACTACAGTTGGCATCATCACCATCACAAGTAAATGTCATTATTCCTAATCTGTAAGCACTGTCACTGGCTTGCTGTGCCACATGCTGATTGATTGATGCCAGCTGTCATTCCAGCTGCTGCCAGTATTATCACTGATTGGATCTGTTGCTTGCCATGCATGGCCATCAGGTAAGGCCTAAAATGGATAAATTGTATGTGCCAAGTTTGGAACGCATGCGGCAAGGTGTCTGGAGCCAATGCCGAGCCTGCCGTTGATGTGCCTAGCCTGTGTGGGGTCCTATCAGTGTACTTACATGCTGCTTAGTAAGCAGCTTATATTTTGTTTAAACTACATAGTCAATAGATTGGACTGGTCTGATTCTGTATGGTGTAAACAACCTAAGCTCTCACAACCTGTAACTCCATTACAATGATGAATTGTGGTTGAGACTGCTAAGTAAAGCCTGTATTGAGTAGCAAAAGCCAGAGATGTTCTGAGTCCCAGAAGGTTGCTTGAGTCTTTAGACTGACAATTGTTGGTAGGCCTATAATGTCCCTTGATGCACTCAGTCCAAGTAGAAGCCTATTACTGCCCCCATTTCATCATTCCACTCATTCCAAGATGTTGTTGGTGGGTTTGCAGCATAGAGAAGTTTTTGTATTGTACCATTAAATGTATATATATCTATTAGTGTTGGAGCTAGGACAGACCTTAGTGGTCCTCCTGAGATTTTCTCTGACATCACCAGTAAAGAGAAAAAAATTGTTGAATGCAGCCATTGGTCATAACTAATTCACATATTCTTAGTAATTCACCAAAGTGGTAATAGTAACTAGTAAATAGTAGTAGTATGTAGTTGAAAAGTGACACAGCATTATAGCAAATAATGATGTATTTGTGTACAGTAGTTATCAATGTAAGTATCTGGAGTCAATATTGAGAGATGTGTAAATACAAGTTAATTATTATGACAGAGCAGAGACGTTCAATCCAGCGTAGAGCTGAAAGGGAGGTTGGGGTGGCTAGTGAGTCACCACCGATCATACAGGTACCTCAAAGGGCACCGGTGCGATTCTTGGGATTAAGGACGTTGGGCGTGGGTGTGGCCATGCACAAGGAAAAAAGACCATCTCCGTTTAGGGCAGGGGCTCCTGGGATGGCAGGAGAGGCTTGGACAAGTTCGGAAGGTAGACGAGAGGAATTCTCCCATGAGACACCATGGAGAAATATACCAGAATTGACGCCATTGAGTCGATGACCTGGAGGGCAGCGGCCAGTAGCACCGGTGCAGACTGCAGGGACAAAAAGACATCAGCCCACAGTGGTTGATGATACGTCTGATGAAGACGAGAATGGACGCTATGAAGTGACCCTCGACGTTCAAATAGCTATGCTTTGGGCAAGGTTCCCAGAGATAAGTAAGTTGTCGACGAGGGCTAGGTTGAAGTTGTATGTGAACAAGCACATGCAGTTGATAGAGGCTAGAGGTGATGCGCTCCCTGAGGTGGGAACAGATGAGTATATTTCAGCATATATGCAGATCCTGGACCTGGAAGCTCAAAGCTACCTCGACCGTAAAAGGCGCTGAGGGTCTGCTGCGTCCACCCCAGTAGATGCGGAGCTAATCCCTACAATTCCCACAGGGAGAGGGAGTTCACCTCACATTGAGGAGGCTTTTAGCAACATATTTGCTCCACAACAGGCAGGGGAGACTCTGGAGCAATACCAGATGTGAGTAGCAGCTGGGCAGAGGCAGCAGTGGTTCGTAGGGTACCGACCTACAGCTATATCCGTGGCCAAGACGGTGACCTCCAGACCGGCTACACATGTACTGTTGGAAACAGTACCGGAAGAAGTGTTGTCACCTCAGGTGAAACGAGAAGTGGAGGAACCAGTGGTGCCGGCAAGGGTACCACTTGCCGACACGTTTCAGGACCGAGTCGCATTCCAAAGAATGCGGATCTAGGATTTATGGGGGCAAGGCTACTCTTGTATTGACAATCAGGGAATCAGTTTCAATAGGCCCCAACCCATTGATGAAATGAGGTGAGAATTTGTGGAACGTGCGCAGAACAGTCATCAAAATAAGCACGGGAGCAATATCAGCAGTCGAGAGGAGCTGCGGGGGTTGGGGTCAGATAGATGGAATGGAGGGCAGGGCCCTCGGGACGACAGATCTCACAGCCCCAGAAGACCGATGACTCGGTCTGTGTGAGCCTTCTCGACGTTCGTCCCCACCAAGGGATGCAACAAGACACCTGGGATGAATGAGGCCACCAGAGCCTACACTGACAGCATGCATCGACGACTAGTGAGCATAATCAATGATGTGGTCGGGATTGCGTTGCGATTACCTGAAGGGATCAAACCACGGAGGGCTGATCCAAAGCATATTCTGCCCTATAAGGAGGGAACAAAGTTCAGCAAGCTTGAGGATTGGACCATGGATGTATGCTACCATCTGGCAGCATGCCTGTACGGTGGAGATCGTATGGACAAGGAGCGAGTGTTTGTGCTGCCCGAGTTTTTGGAAGGTCCGGCAAAGAGGTGGTTTCATCATCACGTCCTTCATCATAATCGGGCGAGGCAGCAGTGGACATTCAAAGATGTGATCCTTGAACTGTACAATCGATTTGTAAGTGCATCCACAATGCAGGATGCACGAGAGGCGTTTTACTCTGCAGTGTACACCGAGGCCCTCGGAGTACAAGGGTTCTATGATACCCTTGTTGACCATGCTCAAAACATGGCCATTTATCCTGATGCATAGACAGTGTGCGAGACCTTCCTTAAGGGCATTCCTGCAGAGATGAGACAAGTGCTAATCCAGGATGACGGATTATCCCCGGAAATAAATGAAGTTGAGGAATTTGTAGCGCATGCCATACGTTACAAACAGGTGTTGAAGATGGCACACCACTTTGATCTGCATAGCTTGCGAGTAAAAGCTGTGGGGCCAATGGAGGCGCGCCAGTCACAAATGATAGGCACTTTCCTGGTCAGGAAAGCGGACATGGAACGTAACCAAAATTCTCGGTTCGTATTGAGATGAACGTTGTTGGGGCCTCATCGTCCTAAGCCAATTGAGCCAAAAATTGTGGCTGAGGAGCGCGGCCGCACTCCGCCAAAACTTGAGGCTAATTGTGACCTGCGTAAGGAGCGGGGACCAGGCCCGGGTGGGTCAGGTGAAAAATGCATAGTAACATGCTACACGTGCGGTGAGAAAGGACATTTCACGAGCACTTGCCCAAGAAAGGGGCAAATAGTGGGTAAACCATAAGCATATGTATGCGTCGTGCACACAGAGGCAGAGGAGTCTGCAAATGATGCAGATGAGGAGCCAGACGTGGAGGAGGAGGATGAGGGTCCAGTTGATGACGAGGTAGAGACAGTGATGATTGATGGGGATGAGTATGTGGAAGTGAATGTGTACGACTCGGAGCTCTATGCTAGTTCTGCAGAACAAGAGTTCTTGATGGCGTTAACGGACTTTCCTGAGGATGAGGAAAGCATGCAGCTGGGCGCAGGTCGAGTAAAGGTTCACAAAGTGAAACTTTGGAAGGCCGCACGCAAGCTGACTCGGCCGCAACTGCAACGTGAGGATAAGGAATGTTTGGCTACCTGGTCGCAGTGGAGGAAGCTGGAGAGAGAGTTTGCCGCCAACGTGCAATGGAGAGGAAGCGAGCAGTGGGCAACAATTGACTATGCCCAGGGGCGCAACCGGCTACCATGGAGGATGAGCCAGAGGAGGTAAACCCTATCAGAGGCTTACCCGAGGAGTGTGGAGCGATCCTGATGTCCAAGGAAGAATGGGCTAAGTATGAGAGTGTGCAAGGGAAGGAACCTACCGCGGGTGCGGTGGGTGGTCAGGATGTGCATTGCACTCGGCCGACTCAGCCACAAAAGTGGCCTGTCAGAAGGGAGTGCCAACCTATATCGTCGAAGGTGAAGGTTGAAGAGCTGGTTTGTGAGGAACCTCTGATGGACCCATTGGATGGGGAATGGGAGGATGATGTAGCGTGTAGCAACCATTCGCACCGATCCCTATGGGACCGGCTGGTACCTCTGCCAGCGTTCGATTGGGCTTTCGATCCGCAAATGCCTAGAGAATAGAACGAGCTAGTGGCATCTATGCGTGCCTGGGAGGGTCAACCGAGGTCTATCGGCAGGCAAGAGATGAAGAGATATCCTTGCCGGAGGAGGTCCAGGTTGACGGGGCGTTGATTTCAGTGTGACGAGTCAGGAAGGGGATACCGAACCGTCTACAGGTGCCAGACGACAGTGAGAGGTTGCAAGCACTTCGGGAGAAATATGCTACTACCCAGGTAGTGGGCAGTAGTAGGAAGTGGCTAAACAAACTGCCTCTATCCAAGGACAAAGGCAAGGTCAGGGCAACGGGGTTGTCCTGAGATGATATTCTGGAGCTCCGCCAGCAGTGGCTGGATGAGTTTGCGGATATGGTTAATGGCACTAAGGAGGAGCTGCCGCTGTAGCGTGAGGTTAACCATGAAATTAACCTAATCGATGATACAAAACAGTATAAGTACCATCTGCCACGTTGTCCCATGGCCCTACAGCAACAGCTGTGGGATAAAACGAACCGTTACCTCAGGGCACGGTGGTGGGAGGCGAGACCTGCGTTGCAGGCCACACCACTGTTGTGCATTTCGAAGAAGGATGGGATGTTACGCATGGCACTGGATGCACGCCAGCGCAATGATAACACCATTAAGAATGTGACCCCGCTTCCTAATCAGGAAGTGATTTGTGAAGATGTGGTGTGGGCGAAAGTCAGGTCAAAAATCGATCTGACAGATGCATACGAACAAGTCCGAATACGGGAAAGTGATGTCAGAAAGACCATGTTTTTGTCAATTACTGGCACCTATGTAAGCAACATAATGCAGATAGGTGACTGCAATGCCCCAGCAACCTTCCAAAGGTTGATGACGTCGATCTTTCATGATGTCATCAGACGATTCATGCATGTATATCTTGATGACATCTTCATTTATTCGGACTCCGTTGAGGAGCACAAGAAGCATCTCCGTGTTGTGTTCAAGTGCTTACGTTTGAATCTATTGTACTTGAAATGGAAGAAGTGCAAGTTGTATGCAGACCAGGTGGACTGCCTGGGACACGTTATTGATGATGAAGGTATTCATCCTGACCAGGATAAATTGGATTGGATTCGTGACTGGCGGACGCCATGAAACTATAACAATGTGCAGTGCTTTGTTGGGCTGGTAAACTACATATCGACGTTTCTGCCGGATGTCATGACATACATGGGGCCGCTGATGGCCATCACACAAAATGGGGTGCCATTTGTATGGCGGCCACTGCACCAACGCTGCTTTGACATGATTAAGAGAATATGTGATCGCACGCCGAACATATGCCCCATTGATCCGTGACAAGATGAACCAATATGGCTCATTTGTGATGCATCAAAGACGGGAGTGGGAGTGATGTATGGACAGGGACAATCCTGGCAAACCTGCTGCCCGGCTGGCTTTATGTCGAAGAAGTTCACAAATGCGCAGCAGAATTACGCTGTGCATGAGTTGGAGACCTTGGCTATAT
>QFEW01001402.1:0-17343 GCA_003316525.1 Termitomyces eurrhizus
GGTGGCTAAAGAACCAGAGCATCTCAAGGGCTGAGAGTAGTACTAACAGATAGTGTTGAAAGAATAGAAAAAGTAAAATGAAATAATGTCAGAAGAAATAAGAGAATGAATGGAAGGAGAGTGAAGAGATAAGGAGTGAGAAAAGGAAGAAATGAGGAGTCCCCTGACAGGCAGGGTAGATGATATGTTGGATAGTGGAGATAGCTCTCAGAGCACAATGTGTTTTTTACAAGGAAGCATTAGAAGAAGTGAGAGTGAAGGGGACAAGGGCCATTGCAGAGGTTTGCCAACTTTGAAAGATGCAACCTGGATAGTGAGTGCCTTATTCCTTTTGTTGAATACATTTGTGGTAAGCCTATCTGTTGCTATAGTGAAATAGGATTAGTCATCAACCACCAAATATTGTACAACTTGTTCCCACTTGCTTTGATTGATCCAGACTTGGTATCTCCTCTGATGGCAAGCAAGCTCCTACAATGTATCCTGGTTCCTGAAATCAGTGTGCAATTGATTATACAGGATAAGAATCTAGACAAGAATCAGATGAGAGATGCTGTCAAAATCTTGCAAGAGAGTGCAAATTATAGTGTGTATATGTTTCCTGTAGACAAAGAAGAAGAGAACAAAGGCATCCAGGACAATTCTAAACTGGGTGCTGCTGACATGATTGTTATGAAGAGGTAGCAGCTGGATGTGGGTGAGAGAGCTGAGAACAAATATCAGGAGCAGATGGAGAAGATAAGAGAAGTGGAGAAGCAGAAACCTGTAAAGACTAGAGCATGGAAGAAGAAAGGAAAGAGATTGGATATCAGAGTTGAGCCATCTCTACAAGCATCAAAAGCTTGTCTCAAGCCAAGACCTCTCAGTAAAGGTACCAGCACTACCAGTGAAGCAAAGATAACAAATACAATAGTGATAAAGAATGGAGAGTGGAGAGTAGAGGAGAAGGGAGCCTAGTAAGTACATAATGATACAATGCAAGATATAAGTACAGAAGACCAGCAATATAATCCTCTATATCAAACAGAAAGTGTGCATGGTCAAGTCCAAGATAAAGGATGAGACTAGAACAAACAATCCAGCACTCATATAGCTATATCAATGATCAACCAAAGTACCTGTCAATTGTGTTCCAATTGTGGTCCCTCAACTGCCAAGCAATACTAAAAGTCTCCTTGGCACAAGTCTAACCTCCCAAATGCCAGGTTCTCCAGTTGAAACCACACCAACAATGCAGCAGACATCTCCCATCTGATTAACCCACAACATTTCTTTTGCAAATGAGTTTGGATGACTTGCTATTCATGCATGGAATGCTGCCAATGCAACATTGTGCATGACATTAGTCAGGGCTTGCAAATTCAAATGAGTAATTGGATGGGAAAGAATATGGATAAACAGACACTTGTACATCTGTCAATGGACCCAAATGTGTAGAGGAGAGAATGACATCCATGGAGGGAATATGCAAGTACAGGTGAGGTGTGAGATGGAGCATGAGCATTGTGACTGCAGAGTGCATTGCAGGTTCAAATGAGTAACATGCTACAATTGGAGGTAAGATGGCATTGCATGCTCTCTGTAATCCTGAGTGTGCTACAGCCCAAAAGATGTCAGATACAGGTGATGGGTAGCAATGCAGGCAACATATGAGGAATGGGATTCTTTTAGAATAAATTAGATAAGAAGTTGGAGGCTGAATGCATACCAGAAGCCAAGCAGAGTGCAGCAGAGATAGATGTAGGCAGTGTACCCTCTGACAAAATATTACTGTATCTGCTTATTGAGCTACTGGATGAACCATGGTATGGGTAGTGCCCAGATAATTGTGAATATGAGTTCATTTTTACTAAAATCAAAAGTCAGCTGATGAGATCTTGAGGATGAGTCAAGTTAAAAGAGTGTGTAGGATTGCAATGGCAGAAATCCAATGAGGACTCAATTAGTGCAATCCCACCTCAGTTTTATACCTGTCAGGAGGCTACTTGTTCATGTGCACATCTGCCTGACCCTGACAGATCTTGACTTGTGGCATGCATGCAAACAACACTTGTCATAATTCTTGAACAGAAGTTCCAAACCATGCATATAGGTGCAAATTCATTCTTTGCTCCTCTCTTTCTATGCCCATCAACCAAAACAATACAGTACTAGCTCTACTCCCACCTCTTAGCCCTGCATAGGGACTTGCCAGTAGTAAAAATAGAATTCATCTATTCATTCATCCTTCTATCTAGTGAAAATAACATACAACTATAAATAATGCATAATGTAGGCTCTATTCCCTCCTTTGTGTTCAATGGTGTGTCAGATATAAATTAGAACCTGTATATAGGCACATACAATTATTTTAGGTGGCGGAATTATAAACATGAGTACATACTTATCTGTATTGAAGTAAAAATGTACCCATGATGCAAAGGAGAAAGAAATGAAAAATGGAAGACATGATGCAAACACTGTGTGATGAGAGAAGAAAAAGAGATGGCCTTGTGATCCAGTGAGGAAGAAAAGTGAGAACAGGGTGGGGTCTTTGCCTGATGCAATTGTAGGGTCACAAGGTTCAATACTTTTTTCCTCTGCAACCATGTCATCATGTCTCTTCACCATGCTCTAGTTGGACTCGTCTCAGAATTTAGTTTACTTCAAAATAAAACATTTCATTTGTCATTGCCTCTGGAAAAGATACCAGCTATGATTACTTCATTGTTGACCCATATTCAGAGCTGCCACCAGATTTTATGCTGGATGAGCATAAGTTTAGCAGAGAGGTAGTGATGTACAACAGAGCTGGGATGTTGCACTAGAGAGCCACAGAGATTTTATCAGAAAGATGGAGAGAAGCTTGGGAGCAGAGAAAGACTCAGTGGATAGAAGAGAGGAAAGAGAGGAAGGTGGCTAGAGCAGACGCTCTACAGCAGGAAAGGCCAAAAGAAGAAGGGGGAGGAGCCAAACTTTGCACACTGTTTCTGTTTGAGAGAGAGCCTTCAGAAAAACATTCCTGGAAGAGATCAATAAAGAATCAAAGTTAGTGTCTAGGAAAGCTATTCCAGAGGTAGTAGACTACCCACCCATGCATTTTGCAATCAAAAAACTGAGAGAACATGATTACATTGAACTGAGTTACTTCACACCTGAAGCATGGATGGAAGTATCCAAAACTGAATCTGTGTTCTCCAATGATGTTTTTATGCTAATGCAGGAAGAGAGCATTTTGGCTCTTAAACAAGCCTCCAATTTTTGAACTAAAGCAAAAGTCTTGCAAGACAAGGACCTCACCTGGGAACAGCTGAGTGTTGATCTTCATGTTTCTTAGAACACATAATTCAGGAAAATGGCTAAACAATATAGTCAATGCCATGCATACCTTTTTCTTCAGGCTAACACACCATAAGCCTTGAAACAAGGACAACAAAGGAAACAAAGTGCTCCTGATGTATTAAGCCAGAGCCAGACAAGAATGGTACTGGCAGCTAAAAAACCCACCCAAAAATGGGATTTTTGACCTGGGATTAATTGACAAAAGATTCCTCAGAACCCTGAAAGACCAGTTGTATGACATAAAGAGGAGAGCACTTATGACAGATCAGAATATATTTTATTTGGAGATGAGGCAGTAATTAACAGTCTTCATACCTTCTTTTGATCAATTGGTTACTTCAAAAATCAATGAATGCAGACTCAAGTGATGATTGGGGCACCCCTTGTGCAAAATCTATAAAATGCATAATGACAACACTCTCACCTGCTGATAATGTCAATTCAACAACCATGTGCATTGCCCCCCAAGAAAAAATCATGCATACACAATGATAACAAAACCAAAACACACTGTTTGTAACTGATCACACACTGGAGTTATCTTAAACAGAACTAACAGCTTTAAAAGCCAATGCATTAGCAGTGTCTAGTTCAAGTAAGCAAAAAGGAAGTAGTCTCCATCACCAGAGCAGAGCAGGGATCAAAGTGGAGCATACAAGCCAAAATCCAGTAGAGCAAAGAGAGCCTGGTGAGTTTTTTCCCATCTGTGTAGGCAGCTTGACCAAGAGGGTCAACACCTCCAATTGTAAGAGCAACCTCTAGAGGCTGTGGCTTAGTCACACAGCTGGCAGAGGGAGATCCAAGGTGTATTAGAGTATGTACTGACCATATCATAATAACTACTCACCTGGCAGAGGGAGATCCAAAGAGAACAAGTCTAAAGATTCTCTATGCCAGGTTGACACTTCTGGAGCCTCTAAAGCATGGGAAACAACTGTACAGTACAAGAAACTAAAAAATTGACTAACCAAACAACTGTACAAATAAGGTAGGAAAACTCCGGACTTTAAAAGTCAGAAAGGCAAACTCTGGCTTATATAAGCAGTCTCGAAGTGGTGCTAAAGGGCCCACACTTGTCTGAATGATAGCTAAAGAACCAGAGCACCTCAAAGGCTAAAAATAGTACTAACAGATAGTGTTGAGAGAGTAGAGACAGAAAAATGAGAGAGTGATAGAAGAAATAAGGAAATGAATGAAAGGAGAGTGAAGAAATAAGGAGTGAAAGAAAAAAGAAATGAGGAGTCCCCTGATATCACCCCCCCTCTAGAGTGTGGCATCTTGACGTGCTGGATAGAAGTAGTTCTGAATGGCCTGGTCTATCTTGGAAAGAGAATAGAGGCCTCTGATTGTCCAGGGAGCGTTGGGAAGCTGTTGATAGAATTCCTGGACCAAGGCAGGGGCATGGACATTCTTGAGATGTCCTTAATTCCATAGCCCTTCTACTTGACCTTGAACTGAAGCCTATTTCTAAAGATTCAGCTGTCTAGGATCCATTCCACTTTGTACTCTTCTTAGTTGTCTACCAGAACTGGAGGTGGAGGTGCCTGTAGATGTCAACCTGGGATTGGATCCTCTGGTGCTGGAGAGAGCTTTACCACATTGAAGACTGAATGGAGTTGTGTCAGAGGACTCCTTATTTCTTCCTTTTCTCACTCCTTATCTCTTCACTCTCCCTTCATTCATTCTTTTATTTCTTCTGACATTATTTCATTTTACTATTTCTATTCTTTCAACACTATCTGTTAGTACTACTCTCAGCTCTTGAGGTGCTCTGGTTCTTTAGCTACCATTCAGACAAGTGTGGGCCTTTCAGCACCACTTCCAGACTGCTTATATAAGCAGGAGTTTGCCTTTCTGCCTTCTAAAGTCTGGAGTTTTCCTGCCTTGTTTGCAAAGTTGTTTGGTTAGTCAAATTTCAAGTTTTTAAGGTTTTGTTGTACTGTACAGTTGTTTTCCATGCTTCAGAAGCCCCAAAAGTGTCCAACCTGGCATAGGGAATCCCTAGACTTGTTTTCTTTGGATCTCCCTCTGCCAGGTGAGTAGTTATTATGATATTGTCAGTACATACTCTAATACACTTTGGATCTCCCTCTGCCAGCTATGTGACTGAGCCACAGCCTCTAGAGGTCGCCTTTACAAGTTGACTCATTCTACTAGGCAGCTTGAGTCAATAGGCTAGTGGGTGTACCTGCCTGACTATAGGAAAGGGTCCTAGACAACAATGAGAGAGCTTCTGAGATGGTCAGGTGGTAGCAATGTCAGAGGCATCCAGATAGACTTGATCTCCAGGCTTGTACTTGGAGGCTGGAGTTCATCCATGATCATAGTAGTGGGCCATGTCATCCATTGCCTTAGCTAAAGAAGCCTTGGCTTCCTCCTGGGCTGCCTTCATCTGATCTATGAACTCATTGACAGCTTCATTCTCTGAAGGTTGTCCATGAGGCTTGAATCTCATCTGAGGGTGTCAACTAGTATCTAGAAGGAAGAGAGACATCTGAGTGGCAGCATGTACACGGTTGTTGTATTGAAACTCTGCCTCTGGTAGTAGGTCATTCCAGTCATCTTGTCGTTCATTGCAAAAGAGCTGAAGATACTATTCTAGCTCCTGGTTGACATGCTCAGTCTGGCCATCAGACTGGGGGTAGTTGGCTGTATAACTGTGAAGTTTGACATGGAGGAGGCGATACAGTTCTCTAATAAACTCTGCCACAAACTGAGGTCCATAGTCAGAGACATAAGCATCTGACAACCCATGGAGTTTCCAGACATGCTTCCAGTACAAATTAGCAGCACCCATGGCTGAGCAAGTAGTGTGTGTTGAAATAAAATGAGCACGCTTGCTACAGAGATCTACTACCACCATGATCACATCATATCCATGAGAGTCTGGTAACTCAATGATGAAGTCTACTGAGGCCACACTCCAATACTCAGCTGGAATGAGCAACAGATGAAGCTATCCCATAGAAGGCTGATGACAAGGCTTAGTCTGAAGGCAAAGGTCACAGGTGGAGGTATAAGAGCCAATATACTGTGACATTGGAGGCCACCAGTAATTTCACAAGACCAGCTCCAGTGTCTTCCATCTGCCAGGATGTCCTGCAACTCAAGAGTCATGATGCTGCTCCACAATCTGCCTCTGGAGGTCTGGCAAGTTGAGAACATAAATGTGTCCCCAGAAGATGAGAAGACCATTCTCCAAAAATCACTCATCAGTGCGGACAGACTTTGCTCCAGTTTTCTCTTGAGCATGCAAGGCCATGGCAGCCTTGGCTACCAGATCTTCTTGAGCACCCTCCTGGTTATCTTGTCAGATGTCTTGAAGGATGCTCACTTCTTCTCTCTGGCCAACCACACCTTCTAGAGCATGGATAGCAAATAGTTCTGGCTTCAGGAGTACAATATTGTCATTGTCACTAGCTCCTGAAATATGGTCTGCTTGCCTAGAAAGCATGTCTGGCTTGCCCATGCTCCATCCAAGTTTGTGATGCAGAGAGAAGTCAAAGTTGGCCAGACAAAAGGACCATCAAGCCTGTTGGCAGTTAAGTTTCTTGGCCGTCCAAAAGTACTCTAAGTTCTTGTGATCAGTCCATACCTCAAATTTATGCCTGGCACCCTCAAGAAAATGTCACCACTCCTCAAATGACCAAATGATAGCCAGCATCTCCTTGTCATAAATCTCATAATTTTGCTCCACAGGATTGAGACTCTTGGAGTAGAAAGCCACAGGATACTACTTACCATCCTCTCTTGACTGCTGAGAGAGAACAGCTCCAGTAGTGAAATCTGAGCTATCAGCTTTGACACAGAAGGGAGAGTCGTCATCTGGGAATAGTAGAACAGGCTTTAAAGTGACTGCCTGTTTGAGGGCATCAAAGGCTGACTGCTGTGCTGCGTCTCAATGCCAAGAAGTGTCCTTAGTGGTGAGATTAAAGAGGGGCTGGGCATGGTGTGAGAAATCCTGAGTAAACCTCCAGTAAAAGTTGGTAAAACCCAGGAAGGCCTGAACCTTCTTCTTGTTCTTAGGCTCTGGCCACTCCACCACACCAGCCACCTTGACTGGGTCCATCTCAGACATTCCATGAGAGATGATTAGTCCAAGATATTCAACCTTAGTCTGCCCAAACTCACACTTCTCTGGCTTAAGATAGAGCTAGTGTTGGCAAAGACGTTCCAGTAAGATGCGTATAATCTGATGATGCTCCTCTAGAGTCTTGGTATAAATGAGGATATTGTCAAGATATACACACACAACATCTTCTGCTATGATGTCTTGGAAAATGTTGTTCATCATGGTCTGGAAGGTGGTGGGGCTATTAGTGAGGCCAAAGAACATTACCAGAGGTTCAAAGAGTCCACAATTTGTTCCGAATGCTGCCTTCCACTTGTCACCTTCTTTGATGTGCACATTGTTGTAGCCCCAGCAGACATCCAACTTGGTGAAGTAGCATGCACCTTGGAGGTTGTTGACAAGCTTTGAAATGAGTGGTAAGGGGTAGCAATTCTTCACAGTCATCACATTCAAGACTCAGTAGTCCTGAACCAGATGTAGAGATCCATCCTTCTTCTTAATGAAGAAGACTGGAGAGGCCATTGGAGACTTTGAGGGATGAATGCCACCAGAGTCAAAATTCTCCTGCAAAAAGGCATCAAGCCCATCCTGTTCTTTGGGAGAGAAAGGATAGACCTTGCAGCTAGAGGGCTCAGCATTGGGCATAAGCTTGATTGCATGGTCCCACTGCTTATGCTCTGGCAGGGAGTCAAATGATGCCTTAGAAAAAACATCCTCAAAGTTTTGCAGATGATGAGAAACTGCATCTCAGAACAACTTAGAAGCAGAGTTTGCAGCAAATGCCTGAGCTAGCTGCTGGGAAGTAGTTTGGCTAGCTCTCATCTCTGCTACAGTTGGTGGAGCTTGTAATGTAGTTGTGTAAATCCTATCACCTGTCTTGATAGCCTTGTCTGAAGACTCTGAGTCAGGAGCACACCCAGATTCACCCTCGTATCCATCTTCAATCTGGGCTTCACTTGCTACACCTCAAACATCCTCATAGAGGGCCTCTCTATAAGAGAATGCCAAGGGGGGAGGATCTAATAGGTCGAGGTCTGCAAAGGGGAGGTGTCCAACTTGGCAAGCCTAGATAGCAGCATGCTCACAGACTAACTCTCTATGCTCCTCTCTAACTTCCTTGGCACATGTAAAATACCATCAAGAGCAGTGGCTCATGCTTACCTTACCCTTGGCCCAGTCAATCAGGATTGTGATCACACAGCCAGAAGAACCCAAGTATCATGTACTGCTTTCCTAGGCTAGTAACTGCAAAGACAGCACGTTCAGAATGAGTCTGATAACAAAGGACTAAATCCACCACTGAGCAGATGGATCCAGCTTCATTGAGTGTACCATCAATGTTATAGACTGGAATAGGGTAAGAGAGGGGTCGGGTAGTGAGCTGGTCTTGTTCCACATAATTAGTGTCCAGGAAGAGTCCAGTAGCACCACTGTCCAAGAGAGCTATGACACTTCGAGTCTGCTGAGTGTCAGTTGTCTCAATTTCCACATTCAAATGCAGAGAGTTGGGAGAGGGAGTGGAGGCAACAACATAGCAATGAGGAAGGTGTCATTCTCAAGCTGGGACACGTGGTTGTGGGACAGGAGAAGGAGGAGAGGAGGTCTTAGCTAAGGCTTGGACCAAGGAGGTATTTTGTATGTCATAGGGGCTGCTTACAGATTCAGTCAGAGAATCAGGAACAGGGATGATACATTAGAAGGTTCTACTGATAGACATGTGAACTGATTAGCACCAGGCAGCGGAGGTGTACAACTCAGCTGTTGCTCTATTAAAAACCCTCTCCTGCAGAACCAAAGAACCCATCCAATGGTTCTGCTATAGCTTCCACAGGACCTAAGGACTTCTCCAAAGGTTCTGTTTCAGTCTGTACATCTGAGGAGGGGTTTTCTTGAACATCTCAGACAGCAAGAAGCTGGAGAAGGAGCTCTTCCTGCTCTAAAGCTGAGAAATAGTGCATCTCCAACTCCTGAGGACAGTATTGAGCAAAGTGACCAGGCTTTCCACAGCAATGGCAGAGGAGAGGAAGGGAGGAACATTGATGAGAGCTTGCCCAGATTTCATGTAAGAAAATTTTGGCCATCCCCAAAGATTCATTGACCTGTTGATTTGCACTCTCCATGCGCAACTTTATATCAGGGTCCCAAGTCAATCTCAAACTTAGTGCCTTATTCAAAGCCATGCACACAATCTGGAACCCACTGTCCAATATAGCCTCTACCTTAGCTTGGTTATTCACACTAGGATACAGAGATCTCAACACATGTAAGTCTCTGGCCATATAGACCACTTCTGGCCTATTTCCTGGTGGAAGCTGTTCTGAGAAGGTAGCTACACAGTCCTCATGAACCACTGATCTCTTTGGAATTCCATCTTCTTCACTCTGAGATATGGTACTCTGGTTGAGGCAAATCATCTATGTTGACCTGGCTTATTACAGGAGCACTTCTATCCTCTTGTGCAAAGACCTTGGCTGCTGTCCACTTGGTAGCACTTTCCCTCCTTCTCCAAGTCTTCTCCAGCACCTCCTGTAAGGCTGGCACCTTCAACAATTCTCTTGTAGAAATTGTCACCTCATTGTCCAATATTTTGCTGACAATTTCATCCTCCTTTCTTTGCCACACTCTGGGCTGGTATAGTTCTTTCTTGTCATTTCAAAATTTTACTATTTTCTCTTCATTGACAGCAGGCACCTGCTCAAAGGGCAGGTTCCCTTTGCCTACTTCTATAACTCTCCTTTGCCTTTTTAAATCACTCTCAGGTGGTAGTGGTGTCCTCAATTCAGGCTGGACTCTTCCATCTGCCACCATCTTTGAGTTCTCTAAAAACCCTCCTGCTTCTGCCACTGGGTGCTTCTCTCATAAGTCTGACTCCTAGTAGTTATCAGACTGGACACCAAGTTCTGCAGTTCCTCTATCTCCTTCTCTAAATCCTCTTTTTCTTTGGGTACACCCTGCACATAGGTAGCCCACACTAGACACAACAGTGACTGGCTCTTCCACCCATCCATAGAAGGCAGCAGCCTTAGGATCCATGATAGCATTGACCCTTTCCTTGGGAGACACATTAGATGGACTCCTGGCAATAGGATCCCCAGAAGGTAGCCTGGGCCTGCCTTCAAAGAGAATGAGCTTGCCTTCTTGGACTTGAGTCTTGAGGTATTCACAGTCACTGGTCTTGTATCCCAACTCCCAACAATAATAACAGTCTATTGCTGCTGAACTATTGCCTCCTTGAAATGGGACAGTCTGTAAGGCCTGAGCAGGCACTCCCATTCTATTTTGCAGACCTCCCTGCATAGGAACCTGACTCTTTGCCTTTCACTCATTGTTCATTGTCTGCATGAACCCCCTCAGACTGCTCATTTCCTTCTCTAAGGCCATAACTCCATCTTGGAGGTTGGCTAACCTTTCCTCAGTCTCAATATCAACTTCCTGCTTTACTTTGATCACTCCCAGAGCTCTCTCTGTTGTTCCCTCATCTTCTTGGAATGACATGCTGGAGTCAACTAAAATAGCTACATTATTGTAGTACTTGGTGGCAAGTATTACTAAGGCTTACTAGTGTAGAATATGACCTTCAGTTCACACTGACTGATTGACCAAATTGATGTATTAATATTTTGAGTTGCAAATCCTAATCTTCCAGAATGCAGAGGTTTTCAACAAACTCCAGCCTAAGCAATTCACTCCCTGGGAATTATCGAGCCTTTGCCTATCAATTCCCTGTCTATTCTCTATTAAACTTGGGCTATTTATACTGTTCTTCTGATGCACAGACCACTATCTACACCTGACTCTTTGTTGTAAACTCCTCAGCCTCCAGAATATATTTGATAGTCCAATTTCCATTTTGGGAGGCCTGTTTTGGTGCCACCAGTTCCACCATTCAACTTCTTGTTCCACTATTCCTCCAGATGTTTCTGATTGCCACTTCTCCATTTGCTTCAGCTCTATTTAGCGTGATCCCATTCATAGATCCTTCTTTCCTCTTTTAGCTCTTCCCTGCATTCCATGCTTCTTTTGACATCCCTCCATGCTTCTCTTCCTTTTCCCTTTCAGCCATGGCAAATTGGGCATTGTCAGATCTGATTTTGATCTAGATCATCACATTCAGCCTATAATTAAATGTTTATTTTGACTTCTGATGCATGGTGTGTCCCTAAATGCAACACTTGCAAATCACATAGAGACATCACAATAGTACATGTCATACGTTGTATGGGAGCTCACTTTGTGCCATACAATACATGTTCAGCAGAATCTGCTACACTGTAGCAGAGCAGTCCCTACAGCACTGTAGAATACAGAGCCACAGACGTCAAATAACATGCTGTATGACACAATCTAGTGAATTAATAAAAGGCAGGCACACACATGTGCATGCAGGCTCAGCAGACATCAATGTGCATCAGCGGCCACCAGTGGCCATCAGCCTATGAGTAAAAACCTCCTTCATTAGCGAATATCATGGCATAGATAAACCCTCCTTAAGATTGACCACTTCTCTCTCCTCTCCCTTCCTTCCTGCAATAATTCAAGGCTGCACACCTCCTTTTTCTTTCTTTTCCCACCTCTAATGCCAGTGTATGCCCATAAAAGGGCCCTGCAGACCTATGCAAGCCTATGCAAGCCTACACATACCACTAGCAGATATCCATGCAGATCTACATTGACCCACTCAAACCTACACAGGCCCATGCCAGCCTGTGCAGGGCACCAGCAGACATCTGCACAGGCCTATGCAGGCCCACAAGGGCAGGCTGGATAAAAAAAAAGAATCTGCACCTTGTACTTCACATGCAGTAGAGAGAAACTAAACTCCTAGCCTTTGAGAAGCCTTCAGCAATGGAATGCACTGATGATTTAACTGTTGCACCAAAGGTCTGTTACTAATGGATAGAATCAAAAGTCAGATAACATAATGAACAGCAGCCCCTCTATGTCTCTGCAGGTTCCTGCATGAATATTTAGAGGTGGGCAGGGAGCAGCATACCCCCCAGAAGAACTTTTGCAGCTTGAAAGAGGCATTGGCATCAACTGCTATTTGCTGGCCATTGTCACGACTCCTTCCATCTGGGATTCTCCTGAAGCATCCCCAGAATCCCATCTGGAACCCCTCCTCTGACCCCACAACACAACTCCTGCCATCACAACTACCAACACTGCCATCACAAGCATCAAGGCCACCATCATACAGTATCCCCAACAACCCCGCATCATGAAACCTGGAACTACCTGGTGGCATGACCCCCCACCACAATCAACAATTGGATCATGCCATTCAACCCAGCCATCACACATCATGCATCATGGCCCACCTCCACACCAATTGATCACATGTCCTGCATGCACAATCCCCAGTATACAGTTCCCTGAGCACAATGCGTTCAATCATTGCATAGTGATCCCCCCCAAACATTTGAATGCCATACTGATTCTAAATGATGAAGGGACCCTAAGCCAGATCTGCCACACCCCCCAAGACAAGTACTTCACCAATCATGACCCCTGCAACCCCCTTGATAGAACTGACCTGGATCCCACCTTCTCCTTGTCTCCAAAAAAGGACTTCTCCTCCAGACCAGTCGCATCTATGTCCTGGATCACACCTGACTTCGATATGACGTCCTTTGCCAGCATCACAACCACAAGCTCTGGGGACACCCTGAAATACATAAGATCCTCCAGCTTGTCTCCCAGACTTACTTTTGGCCAGGACTGAAGAAGGATGTAACCCGCTACATTTTATCATGCAAACTCTGCCAAGGTTCCCCAACACTGGCCCTATGGACTCCTGAAACCTTTGCTGGTCGGGCAATGCTCCTGGTCCTCCATATTCATGTACCATATTGTTGAACTCCCAAAATCTGAAGGGTTCAATGCCATTCTCATTGTTGTATGTAGGCTGACCAAACAGGGCATCTTCCTACCCTGCCACACTATGGATACCGCCCCAGACTTTGCCTGGCTATTTTTCAAGCATGTCTTTGCCAAGCACAGACTCCTGGACAACATTGTCTCCAACTGTGGCCCGCTCTTTATGTCCAAGTTCTGGACCTCCTTGTGTAAGGCCCTTGAAGTAAAGACTAACCTCTCTACTGCTTACCACCCAGAAACCAACAGCCAAACCAAAAGGGTCAACCAATCTCTTGAGCAGTACTTTTGGCTATACATCAACTACTTGCAGGATAACTGGCATGCCGAGCTCTCCCTGGCTGAGTTTGCCTACAACAACACGCTGCACTCCACCACCAGGGTATTGCTCTTCTTTGCCAACAAAGGGTACCATCCCCAGCTGACCCTCTCACTCTGGGACATCTTATTGCACGCTGTCCATGAGGTTGCCCAGAATCTCTGATCTCTTCACGAGTTCCTCTGAAAAGAGATCAACACTGCAAACCAGGCATACATGAAACACACTGACTGGAAGTGGGAGGACACCCCCAATTGAGCCCCCAGGACAAAGGTATGGTTAAATTGACGTCACCTCCACACCTGCCAGCCCTCTCCAAAACTTGATCACAAGCCCCTCAGTCCATTCAAGATCTTGAAGAAAGTCTCATCCCATGCCTACAAGATTGAACTCCCCCTGGGACTCAAAGGTCTGCACCTGGTCTTTCACATCTGCCTTCTGGAACAACACCTCCCAGACCCCTTTCCTGAATGACATCCCAAGCCCCCTCCCCTCGTCGAGGTCAAAGATGAATACCACTACAAGGTCAAAGATATACTCGACTCCCAGAACATCTGTGGACAACCCCACTTCTTTATACAATGGAAGGGATATAGCCCAGAAGATGACACTTGGAGGCCATGCTGAAACCTTGAGGGCACCCTCAACAAACTCCGGAATTTCAAACAACAGCACCTGGAAAATGACCTTCCTGGATGCAGGACTCACAGACTGCAGTAGTAGACATAACTCCTGCTTCTGGGCTTAACAGGAATTCAACTCCCACATATATTTTCTGTTCCCCATCTCAAATGAATTTACTGACCTAACCATACTAACTTGTAGTAAGCCCTGGTAAATTATCCATTTATTGGCTTGCTAACATTATTAAGTTGAGTCATTTAAAACTCTAGAAATTACTGGAAAAAGATAGAATGGAGGAACTTGCATGGGTATTTATTGCAGCGCATGTGATGATACACCCTGACTGGCTATCTTTGTCACAAAGACCAGTACAAAGGTAGCCAGCTGCAGTGTAGTCCTTTATATCTCCATTGCAGAACTGCTGTAGGATGACTTGGTCATCCCATATCAGTGCCCACCTAGATGGTTCAATATAATGACTGGGTTCATGAGCGGGTTCCACTGTAAAAGTAAATTCCCCTTGAGTGGATATAGCATTGTTAAGAGTGATCACACCTGCTGCTATATTCTGCTGATAGTCTACAGCAGCTTGTTGAGCTGCAAACACTTGCAGTGTCTTTCCAGGCTACTATGGAGCCTAAAGTAAGGTAAATGCTTTGTTCACTGGAAACAACAGCAATGTCAGGGGACTCCTCATTCCTTCCTTCCTTCACTCCTTATCTTTTCACTCTTCTTTCATTCATTCTCTTATTTCTTCTGACATTATCTCATTTTACTGCTTTTATTCTTTCAACACTATCTGTTAGTACTATTCTCAGACCTTGAGATGCTCTGGTTTTTTAGCTACCATTCAGACAAGTATGGGCCCCTCAGCACTGCTTCCAGACTACTTACATAAGCCAGAGTTTGCCCCTTATGTGTGCAATTGTTTGTGTAGGCAATTTTTGAGTTTTTAAGGTTTTGTTGTACTATACAGTTGTTTTCCATGCTTCAGAGGCCCCAGAAGCATTCAACCTTGCATAGGAAATTCATAGACTTGTTCCCTTTGGATCTCCCTCTGCCAGGTGGGTAGTTATCATGATATTGTCAGTATATATTCTAATACACTTTGGATCTCTCTCTGGCAGCTGTGTGACTGAGCCACAGCCTCTAGAGGTTGCCCTTACAAGCAAAGGCTCACTAACCTTTGGGGCAAAAGAAGGCCTGGCCAAGGATACTTGGGATTCTTGACTCTGCTTTCTCTGGAGGTATTTTTTTATTTCTTGGTCAAGAAAATCCATATAGAATCCAAGCCTGTGTCAGTGTGGGAAAATATCTTCAATTTTTGCCATCATGTGATTTATTAAACTGTCAGATGCTTGTATAAGCAATAGTATGTCCAGACACTTAATAAGCAATAGCTTGTGTTAGTGTGGAAAAAAAGTCTTCAATTTTTGCTGTTATGTGAAGACTGTTTGTGTCAGGTTCCACTGAGTCAGGGGCTTTCCAGAAAAGCAACACCCTTACAAGGCAGGCTTGATCTATATGTACAGGTAGTTCCAGGATCCATAATGCAGGACTGTTGGGGGGTGCTATGTGATGGTGGGGTCTAATGTGTGTGATGGCAAGATCAGCAGTCATGATGGTAGGAGTTGTGTCATAGGGACAGCAAGGAGGTCTCAGAGAGGGTTCTGGAGGTGTCCTAGAGTGGTTCCAGGGGGTCATGACAGTTTGTCTATCCAGATGCTTGTATAAGCAGCAGCCTGTGTGCAGATGCTTATATAAGCAGTAGACTATATTAGTGTGAAAAAATATCAACAGATAAATCTCAGACATGCCATGCTAGCAACAGCTCATACAAAGTAAGTTCCTCAGTCTATATCTGACATTTCAGACACATTTACTGGAATTGTTTCAATATAGGCTGAAAACCCTGTCCTATGCCCTCTAGATGACAGACCAGCCTGCAATAAAGCTAGATTCTCATGATAAAGTTCTTTACTAGAGCCCTGCATACTTGTATAGATGTGACAAGGCATATCAGCTCCACCTCCTAAGCTCTCAGTAAGCTCAGACTGACTCATTCTTTGGCTAGTACTGGGAGATGCTCCAGCCAGACCACTACTCTGTTCTGATGGTCAACCATCAAGCAGTGGTCTAACTAGTATAGTCACAAACAGCTCTTCTGGCATTATTCCAACTTCCACACCCATGCTCTTTCATGATGTGGCATCCTTCACTACTCCTCTTGGGTTCTAGCTGCTGCATCTTCCATAGACAATGCTATGTCTGTGAAATTTTTATAATATTATGCTAATAACATTGTGATTCAATTACTAATAATAGAACTTTTTACTCAAAGTTTGTCTACTTTGCTAAAGGCTAGAGTCAGTGCAAGTTGATTTAAAAAACTGTAATGTGTTGTTATAGAGCCTCTCATGCACTGAACCACAAGTCAGAACCTGTCTATTGGATCTAGCCACAGTATCTGGAAGGAAGCTATTGAGGATAACTTCTTGTATGTACTCTAAATGTAAATATATATGAATAGTGAAAAAATACTGTAGAGTATAGTGTAATGCATAGTCTTGTATGTACTTCAAGATGGAAATATATATAAATAGTAAAAGAATACTGTAGAGGAGTATAATGTAATGCATGCTCTTGTTACAATTATGAAGAGGTATACTATTATCTTTTATCTGGATCATTCATATGTGTTTCAATATATTCAGTTTTAAGTAGTACTCTTTACAATAAGCAAATACTTATTCTATACTATAGCAAGCTGCACTTGCAAGGTGATATCTAATTGTCTACCTTCTTCATCATCAGAAGTCTTAGTATTTTTTTCTATATTTTATTGTTCAATTGCAAAAATCAAATATACATTAGTTTTCTGAGTATTTTCAGAATTATTAAGAGAGTTTTATAGTACAAAAAGCATATAAATGAAAGATGAAACCTTAAAATAATCTTTTAAAATTTTTAAAAAATAGTTTAACTAAAAATAGCTCAAATTTCCCAGGCAAACCTTAAATCTGTGACAAGTACCAGCAGTGCCTGTGTCACTCTCTGAGTGCTAGTGACATGTGTGGTTGTTTTTGTCCTTTCGTTTCTAAAGGACGAAAATCAACAGTTGATTTTCTATGTC
>QFEW01001405.1:0-18051 GCA_003316525.1 Termitomyces eurrhizus
ACATGTTCAAGGCTGAAGTAACAATTGGTCAACCGTAGCATCTAAGAACCTATTAATTTCTGTTTTGTTAGTTATGGTTATTTCTGACTATTGCAGCGGAACTTGGGTATGTGCAGACTTTTCTCTGCCTGACACAGTGTCGCGGTCTGAACCTTAAATTTTCTAGTTGAAATAAGCCTCTTCGTAACTTTTCTGTACCATAGCTAGCCATGGGCATTTGTAGCGGGTGTGCAATCCTCTTTCGTAATCTCACTGAAGATCAGTGTATGAAGTGCAAAAAACTGTCAAAAGCCTTGTCACCTATTGAGCGTGAAGCAATTGAAGTGTGTTAAAAGAACTCTCTCTATCATTCGTCTAACTCATTTATGCTCTCAGGCTGAACCTCAGTGTGAAGGTTGTTCTGTTACATTCCCCTTTATGAAAAATGTTCTTTGTGGTGCATGTCGTGAACGTGAGCCATATCACTCTATTGTTTTACAGATTTGGCTAATTGTATTGAAGAAACGGCTTCATTAGGCACTGTTGGCAGTGAGTGATTGCTTCAATGTCTTGTTGTGCTGTGACTGACTCCTATCATATCATTATTTCAGCTGCCAGTGTCTCAGCAGATGAGATTCTTTCCCGTGCAGCTATTTTTCAAGCTTCTGCCAACCAACATCGCCTCAGCCAACCAACAACCAGAAATAAAGGTCTCGAACTGGCTGAAGCAGCCCGTATAAAGGCCAAGATAACTTCTCTTCAAAAACAAGTGAAGGCCGATGTTATCATCGTTGAGGCCACATTGTTCTATTATCCCAAGAACGGCACTGCAGCTAAGAAGGTTATGATTATATCTTATATCTATACTCTGACTGACCACTGTGTTTGTAGGCTCAGCTTCTACCTGACTACAAGAAGTATTTCGGTAGTGATTCTGCAAAGTCTCTCTTAGATGGCACGCGAAGCACTCTTGAAATAGCATGGTCAGGAACTCCGTCTGCTAATGTGAGTGGCCTCAAGTTAAACTTTCAAGAGTATGTTCTTGTTTCATTTTTATAGTGATACTTCTCAATATGGCTTAGTGCCGAGTTCGGAATTGTAACATTGAAGTCTGTCGTCAATTTCAAACCTACTGAGGAATACCTTACTGGCACTATTGATGCAATGTACAATGGGCTTCGGTCTGAGTCAAAGGTCTCGGACATGGACTTCAAGGCTCGCAAACTTAGCCTCCGTGTTTATGCTCATGAGGTTTCATCAGTTAGTGATATAACTCACATCTTAGCTTGACATTGCTGATTTAAAAACAGGCTTTAGATGATGATGATCTATATTATCTATCTGCTCAGCCATCTGCTCGCCGTTCAGTAGCCCGCTCAATTGCTCGTAACCAGCCATCTGAAAAACGTAAGGCCTCTGGAAGTATGTTTTCATTCTCGTGCTATATCTTTGCCTGCTGACTAATATTTCCAAGGCATCTCTACTATTACAGAGTATACCAGTGCTTTTCGTCCACGAAAACTCCCGACAGCTCCTCAAATTGAGTTTGACAAGTATGAGTTTGATAAAACTAGTTTCACTATTGATTCTGCAGGCAATCTAGATGAGGTTGTCTCCCGCAATGAGGAGATAGAGATTGCGAAGAACTGGCGTCAATTTACTGCTAGTGAGAAGTCAGAGGGTGGTTACTTATCCAAAGGTGCCACAAAATATGCGTTTATAGTATGTCTCAATCTACAGCGTTTATTTTTATCTTTTAGTTAAAGAATAACAGGGGCGCATTGGAAGTAAGATGTATGCCATTTTTCAATGTGGAGTAGGCTCTGAAGTTGATGAAATTTCAAACCGCACCGACCTCATTGATGAACTCAAGCTTCTTATTCTTGGCCAATACTTTGCTAAATCATTTGCAACTCGTGCTGAGACATATGGAGTACGAATTCCCTGTAAATTCATATCTATCACTGACTTGCCACGTCATTACTGACTATCATCAACTATATAGATATTCGCTGGAATAGTGAAGGAGCATTTGTTGGCAAGGCCACTAACTGTTGGCTTGATGAGGAATCAAGTCTCATTTTTGAATCGTTCCTTGCTGCACCACTTCTTGACATGACTTCACTGTATACTGAGCGTAAATTCAGTGGCAGTGTCACAGCTGGGCAAAGTGTTGATGTTGTTGGTGTCGCACTTGATGCCTATGCTCATCACACGCTAATTGATACTGATGGTGATATGGTCCTGACAGACCTTCAAGGTGACATTCTTGTTTTGCTGTGTGCTCTTTTCTGACATTTGGCATAGGAGTTGTTGCCAGCTTAGATCAATCGGTGATTCTGTTTGACCCACAAGCTCATTCGTACGTTTCTCCAGATTGTTTGAGATAATAATTGACTCATTCTTTATGTATTTAGCCGAGCTAAAGATACAGGATTCTGGGATAGAGGTCTTGAAGGCATCGAGGCATGGGTAAAGGCACACAAGTGCAATGAGATGTGCAAACGATTGAAATTGAAGGGTGCAGAAGTTTCTCGGGGCCCCCTTCGTCATGGTTTCACTCCTCCTCGTGAAGATTGACTGAATCTCTATTATGTCCATAGTTCTATAACGATGTTGAAAATAGTCCCTCAAATTGCATACTAGTACTACTTTGTCACTAGACAACGAATGGAAATCGGCCAAACACGTCCAAGGCGGAATCATCTGTAACGCTGCTGACACACTCTCTTTCCTCACCAAGGTATGAAAAGAAAATATTCTGGTATATATACTCAGATCAAGTCGATTGTGTTCTTTGATAGGGATATATCAAGAGCGCCGTTCACAGAGTTGTCCGCCCACCTGCAGATCAGGCACACCTTGAACGTCTAGGTTTACTTTGTTCGCCCAGGAAACAACGTCCCCATTGTTCCCGTACCGAGTCCTGTGCTGATGCGTGAGGGTCTTCTGACGGTCCGCAGGAAGCTCCGGTTATTGCTGCTGGTAAGGAGTATATACTCGCTAATTGATGAGTGTGTCCATTGAATTGTTAATCTAGAATACGTACGAGCGCGTGTTAAGAACGTGCATGTTCGTCAACAGACCCAGATCGCTGATAGGAACGCGGAGGGACTGTTGAAGGTGAAGAACCTTGCTGTGCAGAATTATTATGTTTAAGTTGGGGCATGGTGCATCTTTTGAGTGTATGATATTGACGGATGAAAAGAGATGTTCATTCAAGTGTCATGTGGCAAGGAACTTGATGAGATGGACAAGTTTCTTAATGTTGACAACTCTCGTATTCCGATGAAAATACAATTTGGGGACTTGTTGATTTACATACATATACCTCCGGCCCACTTACAGCCTCAGTGCGTGTCATGGGAGAACAAAAGCAACTGAGGCTATACACAGACATTGACGAGGGATCTATGCCCAACTGACCCCTGCGGATAGCCCAAGAAACCAACAGACCAACGGACCAATTAACGCAGCAGTTCTAGCTCACCACTAGGAGACACATACATTTCAACGTGGTAGGGCCCGAATTTCGAATGAACTACCGAGTACTCTTGCTGGTATCCTTGATATAATCTAACTGCTCTCAGAAACTACTGATTGATGTGGTGAACCCCCTCGCTGTCTTAAAGGACGCAAATTCCTTTCCTCTATACATAACCAACACATTCCGCGACACAATATTGTCATCTGCCTTGAAAGACGCAATGACCGGCTTCCCATTGCTCCATTGCAGGTCGAGAGTCAGGCCACCACGAAGGCAAGCACCTTTGATCGATCCTGAAGGCCACTGTTTAGGGAGCGCACGAAGAAGCGTCACTGTCAGAGGAGTGGAGTAGCTGGAGACATCGGGAACCTGGATTAGCGCGTTCTGTAGTATCGTTAAAGTAGAGATCTGGAATCAGTTTGTCGAGATGAAAGCTTGCTACACCCTAATCAAGTTTTAATCAGCTTCACGGAGCCAAGGATCAGTTTAAACCCGCCTTGATGAGTGGCCATCCTTGAGATTTCCACCAAGCAACGTCGTTAGTATAGTCGAAGTGGTCCCATACATGGACCATCTACTCGTTATCAGTTATATTCAAGCTCTTTTACGAAAGGAACATACCATCCAGACATTCGATTCTGAAGATCAGATGGATAATTTTTGAGCTTCAATGGGTCAGCACAAATGAAATCAACACACCAGGGTAATCGGCCCACGACGCTGTGTCTCCAGGACCTTTCATGCCTGTATGTCCAAAGATCTAACAGTGCGTAATTTTGGTCAATTGAAGGACAAAACAAATCCCGGAACTGACGTTCATCTAGGGCTGCGTTGAAAAATAATTCAACACAATCGTTCTGGGACTGACCTCATTATGGGTTACCCAACCCCTTGAGATGTTGTATAGAATGTGAGCCGTGTACGCACCGCGCGGCACCCAAGTTTTCTGCAGATATTTATTGAAAAAGAGTATACGAAAGATTCAACAGAAAGCGCACCTCGAAGTAATCAAAGAGAGGAATAGTAACATCGAGGTTTGTCATCTCTGCAGCCCAATAGTTCATCTGAATATTGATGTTTGAATCTAAAAATGATTATTTGGTGTGTTGTAAATTCGAAACATTGTCCGAGTACATACGATAATCTGAAATACAGGCAATGAGAACAAATCATTATGACCTTGTGTGCAATAACTGCAAGTCATGAGGACATGCTAACTACACAGGACACACAAAGCCTTGGTGTATCCTCCAGGATGGTGGAATGGCTGGGAAAACCCCCGATGAGGCTAAGACTGCTCGCCTTGCTTACTACAAGGCCTGCTGAGAGAACAGAGACAGGAAGAAAAGGACTTCAAAACTTACGATTACACCTGCCAATGGCTCTGCCTTCACAGTTGAACGCAATTCAGATACTCTTGCCACTTATATTGTGAACCAGACTGCACAGGGTGATGGAGTTACGAATGGAACACTGTCAAGTCACATGTCAAGAAACAAGAGTAAGTTCAGATCCAGGTATGTGTCGAAGAAAGCACGTTGAACCTCAATGTGTCAATGTTTCTTGTCATAGCTGCTTACACCTCTTTGTTTTTCAGGCCTCGCTGATTGTTGGCGCTTTTTGTGATCGTCAGGTGTACGAGGCATGTGTTGTGAGGGTACTGGGTTTTGGTTTATGTTTTTTTTTTCGTTGGTTATTTCTCTAATTGCCATTATAACAAAGAGTGAGAGGATCCTTGAATTGCATGCTAGTACTACATTTACATCAAAGGCAACATTGCAGAGAAAACAGACCAAACATTAAGAAAAGTTACGTTCTGGATATGCAAAGAATCAAACACTGTCTGTGCTCGTGCGCTATATTCGGGGGTGCAGAACTCAAGAACATTCTCCTCTCCCTCTTGAATAGCCTCAATCAATTTTGGCAAGATTGAAGTGTCAACAACTTGCATACAGTTCTCTCCACCATATTTCTCTGGAAATGCCATAGCAACATTAGGTGCGACACCAGAAGGGTTCTTTTTCGTGGAATCTTTTCGGACAATGTGGTTGTTAAAGCGGTCTTTCAGCTTGTCGAGTTCGGCCTGAATAAGAGGAGGCCATAACCACTGAACAAGATTGCTATCAAAAAAATTATCAAATGAAAAAAATAGAAGGAGTCAGAAGTAGCGTACTAATGATCAGGGTTGGATTCGACATAGACATTTGCTCCAGCCATCCAAAATTGCTTGACGTTGTCTCCCCATTGGAGACGCAATGCAAGCCATCCTCTTTCAATTGTGATATTGCGGACACTTCGGAGAAATCGGTGAGCTGGGAGTTCTTCAGTTGATAGCTGGGGATGGAAGTATTCTCTGAAAGAATAATCAAATTGACAAAGTACAAAGGCAGCAAGTAATTATGATGACCTCAAAGCATTGGCAAGTCCAAAAACCTGGCTGGTCTCACTCCCACAGTCAGTGCTCATCTGGATCGGCATTCCTACAGAATTTGTGTGAAAGTTAGTTTCTAGAGTCACTTGTCATCGCAGCTGGTGGCTGACCTATTGTAAAAATCAGTATTGTAAACTTTGCAATGAATCAAGTTATTACTCACCTCCAAACTCATTAATAAGACGGAGGAACAGAAGTGCGACTGCTTTTTGGCGCCTATTATTGGGCACAACCCACAACCCCAACCATTTTCCACTCCAAACATCGCGAACTCCCCATATAGGAAATCCTATAGAGGCCAGTTTATCGTGACCATCTCCAGACCACTCGTGATGAGGCCCAAGTGAGACTAAAGCAGCTCGATGAATCTTCTTAGATCCAGGCTGGCGAATTTCAAATCCCTGAGGATCTTGAAGGTGCATTTCAGAACGAACAAATTCCCTGGAAAATTGTAGCATGCGTAACTTGTTGAAAATGTATGAAAAAACCTACCTTGTAAGAGATAATCCAGTATTCAATAAAATTCCCTCCCGAATTGAATCTGGGCCTCTTCGACTAGTAGGATCAAGAGACATCTCATTGAGTACCATTTGACGCTTCTCTACCAAAGGTAAGGCCATTGTAGTAGCACTGCTTCCTTGAAGCCCATATTGCTTGCGGCGGCGAGCAACGGTGGTATCACTAACAATTACAAAGTCAATATCTACGTTAGACAAGTTGAAAGTCAACAGACCTCATTTTAATGCCATGCTCCTTCCAGAGGAGATCACTGACCTCAGCACGATTTTAAACACCACGGCGGTGGTATTCCCGAATAATAGCCTCAACACGTTCATCATCAGTCTTGGCTATAAGTAGATGAAACTGTTAGCAAAAGTAATTGCACAAAAATGTCATACTTACGACAGTCCTTGAACTGGTTGATGCCAGTAGGATTATTGTTGGTTGGAGTAGCCATGAAAGATGAGAGGTCAACAACAATGTCGATAATGCTGCTTGTGCTTCAAAGTCGTATTTAAAGGCCATTGTAGCCAAGAGCATAGATAGAATTTGGAACACATGTTGTAAGATTCAGCACGCAATCGAGCTTGAGCATCCCATTAAGCTTACAATGACTGTGCTTGCACGTATAAGAACTACAGATAAGTGTAAGAAGGCATTCAGTTGTCAGAAGCAATTACCTTTGTGTGTCATTAAATGCATGTCCAATGAATTCTCTGCATGGGATTACTACAAGAGAATCTCGAAGACAACTTGAAAGGTAAAAGATGGGATCAAGTTCAGAACCGATTACTATTTCAGCCTTGAGCACGTAAAGGCTTGAGTGATGACAATTTCAACTCAGAATAATCAAAACATAATGAGAAAGACTCACCCAGCAACGTCGTCAAAAATAGATTGTTGAGGAGCCTGAACCATGTAGTTAGTGAGTCTGCACAAAATGTGATGACGGTCAGTGCTTATGAAGACTCAGAATATTCCCATCACTGATTCCGAATGCATGATTATTAGAGGGGTTAAGGTCTTGATCACTTTTGGTGAGGGCTTTGATGGAGCCCTCGTCAAAAGTGATCATTTTCCCATGCTAACTAAATTTTAAAATAAATAAATATATATTTGAATTACTATTTCAGCGTAAAGGCTTAATTTAAATTCAACTGTCTAGAGCAAGAAAACAAATTTTTGTATGAACTGTGACAAAAATGAGGTGAGGAAAGGGGTAAAACATTTGATATTGGTTAAATAATGACTCTAAAATAACCTGGATAACAGGTAGCAGTGGCGGGATTCGAACGTACAAGTTCAAATCCTGGCTGACACAGGCCTGAATAACAGGTGGCAGTGGCAGGATTCGAACGTACAAGTTCAAATCCTGGCTGACACAGGTGGCCCACCGTACAAGGCGGAAGTAATCATAATGGCATATGTAGGTGATTATATGATTTAATTTAATTTAATTCATCTACGACCGGAGGTATTTTGACAGTCCCCGCGACCGCGAGACTTTCAATTGGGCTACTACATTCTCAGATGGACGGGATGCACGGGTATTTGAAACAAGAACCATCGCACCAACATCTGATTGTGCGAGGTCTGCTGTTGTTCAAGTTGACGTGGCTCGGTGCCCATGATCATGATCAGCTTTTCAGCCGATGTCGGCGAGGGGTCTGGTGACATGCTTTCCCGGTGGCGTGCATAGGAATGATCACCGGTGACGTTTGTTTCCTCGGGAGAACCCTCTTATTTCATTTGATCAATCAATCTTCACTCCCAGTTTCAGATGGACATATCCTCTCCATAAGTTAGTAGTGCTACTTAACTGGATTCTTTCTATTTTTTGTTAAGAACCATAAGCTTGTGTATCGGGTCTCTCCGTACGTTTATGTTACGTCTTTTGCTCCAGGATTAGTGACGCCTCATGCTTCGTGAAAGGAATCTGCAATCGGCGGCCGTGATACATCCACGACCACACTTACCTCTCTCTTTTCTTTTCTCATCTTGCGAATCATGGTGCTTCTCGGAGTACGTCTGCCGTGTTTTGTACACGCCTCCTTCATAGGGACCTGCCTTAAGATTTGATTGAATTTGTAATGACTTTGACAGCACCGCGTGTTTGCCATGTACTAAATTGATAACATTGTTACCTATATGGCCATAGTCTGCCGTGTCGACAGATGTGTGCGTTCGACCGTACCAGTAATACGGCGAGTTACTTGCCGGTGGCGCCGTCGTAAGTGGCAGTTACAAGTTGTATCATTCCGGCGTCTTGCGGTATCATCTCTTCGGTTCGAAAATCACTTCTTTCTGTCATTTTCCCTCCCCCGTGAGATGTTGCCGCCGGCTTTTGGCTGTACTATGAGCCATTTGTAACATTGTTTACCAGGGTATTAAATATGCCTTGCTGATTAACTTCATACTGTATAACTTTGTGAAGTTAATCTGCCAGCAGCCCCATGTAAATATGATTTGTTCGCGGAAAACATTGTGGTAGTCCATGTTATGGCTTCAACCTTCCAATTCATGGCAGGTGTGACCTCTACGACCTCGGACTTCGGTTTTTTTCAGTAGTTACACACACTTTCTATATATATCAACACACTACTCACTGACTAACACATGCTTGTCATTAAATGCCATGCTAAGTTTGCTGATAGAGGATCCTCAACTGCCTATCTAAGTGAGAAGCTGATGCCACCCTTCTCTGGCATGATGATCTTTTGTTGTTCTGGGAGGCATTACTACCTCACGCTTTGGAGCGTACAGACTCCAAAAGTATATTTCATCACATCGTGCTTTTTATGTTAGCTCGCAATACTTGACATACATATATTACCCAACCTTCTTCCTCGTCATGGTTTCACCTTGTATTAGCCTTGTGTCTTATATGAATCCTCATTCATTCCTTTCTCCAACACTGTTGAGCTCTCAGCCTCCTTTTTTATTTATTTCTATACTATTTATATTCAGAATCAAGTTTTGCCACGACAAATTCTTCAACTGATCTTCTCGCACGATCTCCACAGCATATTCGACGTGCATCATTTGAACACATTTTCTCCCAGAGACCACCGGGCCGGGACTAATAGAAGGTCGTGCGACTCGGAGTCCTCTATTGTTTGTGCTTCTGATAGATTAGAAACAGATTCAGACAGTTTGGCGGCCTCATGCGCAAGAAAAACGCGTGTATCAGGGAGTCCTTATTTGATGCTTTCTGATCGAGGACGTGTGTGGCAATGGGTTAAGACAATTGAAGTCCATCATTGGAGCCGGAATTATTCGCCGTATGAAAGAAGCGAAAAACTCGACATGTAGACGAAGACTTAAGGATGGATTGCGAGTATAAATATTCACCTGGAACTCGAAATCACGCCGAACTATTTCTGTATTGAATAATGAGTTCAGAAGTCATTGTTAAATCTTATTCCATGTATAAGGATGAAGTATCACTTCCTCTGTGTCACCATCCATTTCGACATCATCTTTATCAACTAAATACCTATCGATTTCTTCTGCGTCTACTTCATCCACATAATCAACGACGCGTGTACCGAGCAGAGTATTATTCCGCATCGTAGCCCAGTTGCACGACGATCCAGATACCCAATAAGGCTTCATCTGGATATTTACATCACGGTACTCCTCCTCTTGGATGTTCCGCTACTAGATCTTTGTGTGTTAAAATATTGGAGTAGTGGCTACGGTCGTCGATGGCATTGTACACCCGTGCCGAGCATCCTCTGATTAATATGTCATAACACGGGTGAGTCCCGACCTTTGTGGTATGACGCTCATTAATAGGATGATAAGAGAGACGGTCTCGACTGCAGTAGCATCATTTTGCATTTGTAAAAATGGATCAGATCGGGGTTCAGGTGCAGAGGCCACCATTTCCTTTGCCTTCAGCCCCTCTCTTACTGTCGACACTCGCTTTACCTGCGACGTCGGCACTTTCCTGAGCTTAGTCGCTAGGTCTCCAAACTCCATCGTGATGGTAATGTAGGGACGTTGATTGTCCACCGTTAGAAGTCAAAGGTAGGACGTTGGCTGGTCTTGTTTTTCACTTGAACGAAGATTGCGGTCATACACCATCGGTCTGGATAGTCATTGTCGCGTAACCACACGGGAATTACAAGGCCTAGGTTGATCGTGTTGTCGTAGACTTCAGTTGCTGCTGCTCTTGAGAAAAACAGATATGCTTCGTCGCTGATCGTAGACATGTCACCTGCTTTGACGAATTGTGTGAAGTGAATATATAGCCATCTTGATACGCTTCTTCGAATGTCTTTCCTGGCATGTTGCTCGGTTCCATTTTGAGAATTTTCTCGATATATTCTTCCGAGATGAATGCACCGAAAAAGTCAATGACGGGGACCTTATGGTTGAGCGAGAAATCTTTGTCGAGAGCCGTATATCGTAGGCCAAAATGAGAAGCATTTTCGCAACTAACTCCCCTCTTGATTCATTGCTGATTAGTCCCTCGGTAACCCACGCCGAGACGGCAGATGGCACGTCGTCTTTGTATTTTGCAATGATGTTGTCCATGTCTCCTTCCCTGTACGACTTAGGATGATGACTTAATGCGTTGGCTCGGAAATTTCTGAACATCACTCAAGCGGCCGCTTCTGCCAAGAAAGGTTCCGATGGATATCCGCCACGTAGACCCCGCCGATGCTTTGGAACGGAATATACAGTTCGCATGATCATGCTGCTGGCTACGAGATACGTCTCGAGTGAAGCAGCTTTGTCTGCGATCGATTTAAAGGCCAAACCAATGCAGGAAGCAATGGGAACGGATAAACTCTGTAAACGAGCAATCGCTAGAACTAGTTCCAAGTGGATCTTGATAGTCCAGACGCAATTTCGAAACAGCGAGGTCGATCACATATTCTATGTCCGTATGCTTCAAGAGTGTCCAAAACCTCGAGTCTGGGTTTGAGACAGTCGAGAAATAAATACAATCACTCGTGATCTACAGGGGCCGACCAAATCGAGCCTTGAACTCCAATGAACATAGTTCATCAATTGAGTGTGCGCCTCCCTTCTGTAACGAGATTCGATTCTTTCCAAACGACGAATGGAAGCTCAACAAAAGGAGAGTTCATGTTGTCATCGTTTTCGTCCGATGCAGTAGGCCAAAAATGACGTGTCTGGACTTTGAGCTCACACAGCCGAGAATATGTCGAGATAAAGAATCCAAAGACTGGTGCATCCATCATGTAGATAAAAAGCTTTGAACATGTCGTAATAAGCTGTTCGATCGGAAAAAGTCTGCGTGGTCTTGATGAAATGTTGTGCTTCGTCGAAGTAGAAAAGTATTGCAGGTTCTGATTTGGTCCCTTCAGGCTTGAGCTTAGCGGCTACCATGTTGATGAATTCTCGCACTGAGAAAGGTAGCATGAGTATGAGTAGTTCCTCGTTAATGCGAAACATTGACAAACCTCGACTTCGAAGACAGTCATTGTTCACAACCATGATGTCTTTGAAGCCGTCCAAAGGAGAGGGCTTGATGAATACAGTGTACATCTCGTGACGTTTTATGCTGAGTGGAGGACCAAGGTATTCGCGCCACTCTGCTGCGATGGGTTCGGTCCCATGCCCCAACTTCATCCGGTCATCAATCCAGTGATTGGCGTATGCAATAGTCTTCAGTAAGAATTGGAGGTAGCGAGGTCGACTTGTCAAGGCTGAACGCGAAGATTCGAAAGTATCGTGGAAGAACATAAATAATTCACCTCCGCAAGCGAAATCACTATAGGAAGGAGCTTTTATCGTCGGGTCAGAGCTAGTGCACATTCAGAAAAAAATACGATACTTACCTCTTCTATCTCCTTGGACCTTAAAACCATTGGTATCGTGAAAACTGACTCGGCAAGCTTGTACACAAGCCGAGATTTTCCTGTACCGGATCCCTGGATGATAAAACTAAAGTTTCTGAGGGGTGTGTGGTGAGACTGTATACATTGAATTCATGGCATCTCGCAAGAGTTGATTCCCTTCTGCCAATGTAGGGTGTCTTCCAAGCCTGTAGAACCCCGTATCCTGTATCTGAGGGTGACATTATCATGAAAGTGGCGAGTATCACTCTGAAACTCACAATATTTTGGTAACCGTTCTGGATGAGGATGTTTCTCGTCCTGTCTCGTAACTGTCGAAAAGTGAGTAAACCAATACTAAATATGAGGACGAAACTATAATGAATTAATTTCTGGATCACCGCTTGCTGCCGCTCGCCATCCCAGTCTGCCTCGCACAACTGAACAAAGTCCTTGTCATAGTCTGCTGCTGCTGGTACCGGAAGGTCGTCTCTTTTAGCAAACAATTGGGAGAGTTTTTTGAAGACCGGCGAATAGCAGGCTTCTATTTCCTCTGAAGATGGCTTGGATACAAGCAATTTCTTAGTGTACATTAAGTTCTCTCGAGCTCGAACAAATAGTCGTCTAGCCTTTCCTATCTGTGAACCATCGTTCTAGTATTGTGAGCCCGAGTTATTCGAAGAATTTATATTATAAGTCCGCAGAAAGGAGTCACGGGATGGATAGTCGCAACGGTCACGTGCCTTCCTTTCGAACTATCACCTTCCGACGTAGAATAGTAGAATACTTTTCGTGTTTTTAATCAGGACATTGCGTGGAGCGTGGGCCACACTAAAATCATAAACAACTTGCCACAAATGCATCGATTATCAATCAGATCATGGTTGTTAGCCGATCGATTCGCATCCTTGTTCAAAATTACAGATCTTGCCAATTTCAATACAAAGGTCACGTAACCCTTATCAACCAAGTGCAAGAAGAACATCCGCGTGGAATAGTGGAGAGTATGGCAAGGATACGAAGAAAAGGTAAGTACCTCGTGGGTATGAGAACTTACAGGGACGCTGCAAATAAGCTTCTGCGTGTTTATATGTAAAGGGGAATAACGATAATCAATTAACGCGGATTAAGAGCATTGAGGTATAAGAACTGAACTCTCTGCACGTCTTGAATCGACGCTTTCGAAATTATTCAACTACTTGGTGTTGACCGAACGCCGGCCCTGTTAAGCAGCTCTGCGATTTCTGCATCTGAGGAAACATGATGTATGATTTATCTGCAAGAGAAAGTCAGGTGCTTACGATCCTCTGTATTTTGCATACGCCAAGCAAATGAGCATGTAAGGCCTGAGACAAAGCGTCACTTAGGGGACGAACAGTGCCGTTGAGGTGCTTACCTGGTCCAAGAACAAATTCACCACCAAGTTGCGATATATTCCCCTGCTTTCCAATGAGGCCGGGATGCTTTAAAGGTCCTTTCTGAAATGGAATGTTAGCGCATGAGATACAAGTTATAGTGTCAAGTGTACGCACCAAAATGCTTTGCAGCGCGTTTTTAAGAGGACTTGTAGTAATATAGCTCTTGCGCTGCTGACCAGATGGTGTACCTGCAAGCTTTTCGATATTCATACCAAGAGCACGATAAAGCGAGCGATCCGGGTCAGCAAAAATTGGTCCATAGAAATTTGTAGTATCTCAAGTACCACGAGAATGAGGTGAAAATCGTGCACAAATCATAAGACGAACCTGCGTATGACTGGATTGCTTGCCAATTGCCGCAACCTATGACAACTATTCTTGCATCTGCTTCGTGGAATATGTCTTGAGGAAGCGAGGCAAGTTGTTCGACAAACATCTACAGCCAATAATATTTCGACTAGATTATCTGTCGCGTGGTTTCATTGAAAGCAAGGGTACCTGGCAATTCTACTCGCGGTCGTTCATTGATGTCTCTCAACATTAAAAGAGTATGGATAGGTGCGTACACCACAGAAGAAGTGTCCTGTACCGTGGGACAGGAGTCAATTATTGGTGACCAGCAATGTAGATCTGCTCACTAATGAACACCACGATCGTTTTCTTATTCTCAAAAAGGGAACCAAACGTAATGCTTTTCCCTTTAGAGTCTAAGATCTGCAAGTTTGCAGCGTTAGTTAACGATTCAGCATCTGGGATAGCCGAAGCAAGAGATTGTGGGGAAGTCATGGCAGTGGATGAGAAACCTCTACAAGTCACGTCAGTTGGTCATCCATTCTTGACGTGATCATTCTAGCCATGGTGGCAGTGCACACTGCAACCAAAGACCGAGACCACCATGTTGGATGGCCCTGAAGCTCAGGATAGTCTCTTCAAAGACGAAATAGATCCCCGTGACAAACTTGAGAATATTCCCCGGCCTCTTGTCCGTGCGACACTACGGCTCCAGTTTTCCCCAACGTATGTTGTCGTTGGTATGTACCGTTTCTTCACAGATAAATCATTGTATGTTCCGGCCTGGGACAAGTGTCGGCATGCTGCTAGAAGAGGTGCCATTGTTGGTGCAGTCTGGGTATGTCTGTTTTTCATAAATGCATAATCAAACCTTGATTACGCCCTGTTGTATTCCAGGCTGTCTGTACATTTAGTGTCCAACGAAAGTTTATACAGCTATTTCTCGCGAAGTAAATCCACTCACAAACCCTCTAAATTTACCTGAAAGTAACCTTTTCAGCTCCCCACGCGTCACTGGCCTATCCGACTCGACAATCTTTGGATACAGTCCTCCATTCAGTCTCCCCACTTGTAAGTACGCGTCATATGCACATTTCATGTCCTGGAAATTATTCCAGATGCAACTGTACTTCTTCTTGGCTCCCAAATCACGTATATTTTCCGGTTTTGCCTCTCACACAACATGCGTATTGCGTGTACACGTGCCTGGAGTCAAACCGTAGTATCACGAGGAAAGGGGCCTGATTTCTGGCAGCCTTATGTTGAGGAATGGGATAACCCACCAATCATACCCTCCGAACCCTTTTGGAAGACCATGATCAAACGCTGGTTGGGATGGGTCGGATTGTCTGTCGTTAGGCTGAGTATGCGTTTTGAATGGCTTCAATTACAAGTCACATCAACGCAGTTTTAGTGATTCTCCTGCCGTTCAATTTTTACCCATTTGTCGGAATTCTTGTATCTGCGGCGATCAAGTCTTTGCGCACCGCTCGGAACCTTCATCGACCAGTTTGTACCCAATTGAAAGCGAGTTCCTCTTTCTCATCCGCTATTCCAGTATTTTGAAGCAAAAAAGATGACCAAAGGCGAAATAGCTGTTTTCATGGAAGAAAGGAGATGGGATTACTTCCGTTTGTGTTACACATCCCTGCCTTGAACTGATCGGCTGACCCCCAACGACTTTTCACCAGAGTTTGGTCTTGTGGCAGCCCTACTCGAGGGTATCCCGATTGTCGGGCTCATCTTTACAATCTCAAACAGGGTTGGTGCTGCCATGTGGGCGCATGGTTAGTTCATTGTCCCATTCCCTTCCCTTCCCTTCATTTTAAGACATCGTCGCTACAGATCTAGAAAAGAGGCAGCACTATGTTGCATCGCAGAAGTCAAAATGAGCTGCAGAAACAACACATATACGTATCGGTCATTCGTACAATATTTACTACCCTACGTACGCTCTTTCAGACAAAGGCTGAGGTAGCGTATAGATAAGCTAAACGACAAAGGACTATTTATCGTGTATTTCAAGTCGCGTGGTGAGACCTGTCATCCCGTAAGTAATCTGAAACAGGACGCAATGAACACTGTCAGGGAGCGAGTTCTGTGAGCTCCCAACTAGAGCGGTATTTTCTAAGTGTTACATATAAAGATGCTCTGTGGTTAACCACCCAATCCCAATGCATACCAAAGCATACTAAACAACAACCCAACCCATCTCAAACTTTACACCATCGAATTTTGTCTTGGCTAGGATGGACGGTAATTACATATATACAACTATGGGTAAGCCCAAACGGACGGCTGTACAAGTAAGAAAAAAAAGAACTAAATCCATAAAACAGTGCACGTGAAGGTCGTCATGGTCGATAGAAAGACGACACGACACAATAGGACGGTGGATTCACATCCCAAACAATGGTGGGAAGGAAATCGAAGAAATACAGTAGACAGACATCAAGTAAAGGAGAACAAATTAGCGGGGACAACAATATGAGTAATGTGAGTGCGTGCGTGTTGCTCTACGGTCTAGCTGATTATTGATCACAGAACTGTATACAGATATAAAATCGTCATTGTGTTTGCGGGTTTCGTCCGGCATCCGCGATAGACCGTATAAAAAAAAAGTGGTAGTCGTGGCTGGAAGGCGACGCGGTTGGTTGGAACGTCATGGGATCAAGTGTCAAGTGTCAAATGTCAAATGTATCATGGAGATTCATAACATGTCATAAAATTCGTCGATCTGTTCGACAGGTCGGGTCGGTCGAGAATAACAAGTAAAAAAGAATGTATATATGCGCGTCATAGTCCTTTTCTTTAATGTCGAGTTGAAATTGGGTGTGGGGGTAAAAGGGTGTAGTAATGGAGGAATGGAGAAAAATTGGAGAAGAATCTATTATGATCATGAAAGATATTAAGCTGCACAGGATATAGAGACAGAGACAATTGTGTGTAGGGGGGGGATGGGAGAGGGGGATAGGAAGAATTCTTAAACGAGGCGCAAGTAATCGATAGCAATAGCTGAAAAGACGATAGAAAGCGAGATCTGGAAGCAGCGACGACGGCGACGACGGTGGACAAGGACAAGGACAAACGTTGCTCGAGAAGCCGTCCATCACCCAAGAACCATATCATCCCCCTCCTCCTCGCTCGTCCACCGACTCGGCCCCGGCTCTTGCCCTCGCGGCGGCGGCCCAAACTGCAACAACGGGTTCGCTCTCTGTCCTTGCCCCTGCCCCTGTCCCTGTCCATGCGCCCTCCCATGTCCAAGATACCCATGCCCAGGTGGATGGAACCCCGGCCCATGCAAATGATGCACCAAACTCGGTCCTGCGCCCATCGTCCCACCCACCATACTAGCACCAGTAACAGTCTCCGCCCTCCTCCTGCCCACACCCGCACCCGCACTCGGCGCGGAAGACTCTGCAAAACCATCATACCCAATCGGCGCGAACCCCACCTGCTGCTGCGTGACTCTTGCCGTCCCTGTCGTCCCCGTGCGCGCCGGCGTCCCAATCGGGTCCTGCTGCGTCTGCGTCGGCGTCTGCGCGTGAAACCCAGCGCGCTCCGGAGGCCTCAGGATCGCGTTGCCCGCGCCCCTCGTCGTCGTCGACGGCGGCACAAGCCTCTGAAGGTTATGCTGCTGCTGTTGATGACTAGCGTCGGGGTACACCGGGCCCGACCCAGGTGCTGGAGCTCTAACAGTCCCCGACCTCTCCCTCTCCCTCTCTCGTTCCCTCTCCCTATTCCCCCTCTCCCTCTCCCTCCTCTCCCTCCTCGCATTCGCAAGCGCGTTGGCGTTGGCATTGGCGTCTGTCTCCGAGCTCGCTCCGGTCCCGGTCCCATTCCCACTCGCACTCCCACTCGCGCCAGCATTCGCATTGGCATTCCCGTTCGCATTCCCCGTCGCCTCATCATCATCCTTGGCACTACACCAAAACCTATGCCCCTCGCTCCACGCCGTAGACTGACACTCCTTCCCACAATACTTGGCCTTCCTACACCGTCTACACTTTGCAAACTCACGCGGGTACGCTTCCCAGCGTCCACAAAGCACTATCAAAACACCAAAAAAGAAAAAAAAACGACCCATCAGAATCAACATCTCATAATCACGCACACATTCAAATGGGGTGG